>JANAVB010016599.1:14879895-14913478 GCA_029216955.1 Iris pallida | reverse complement strand
AGAAGTCATCGGGGTATGTGGAAATGTTCTCCTCTGGTTCGGACTCAGAAGAATAGTACCACCAGCTTCAGAGCTTGCTTCATCTTGAGAGTCGTGGACGTCCTCGGGGACGTCGGCACCTGCTGTATCTGATGGGAGAGTTGTTTCCCCAGACTCGTCTCCTTGGAATATCAGATTATCGTGGATGTTCTGAGGAGTGCTACTCCAATTTCAGTAACCCCCAATGGTGTGGATGATGAATCTCCTACTGTAGTAGATTTTATCTTCGAACGGGTACCTTGGAAAACTCTGGTAGTGGACAACCGTTTAGACGACAGTTTCTTTGTCACAGTGGTTAAAATCTTCGGGCTGGGGACGTTTATCTTCTTCCCTCTCCCATCGGCGAGGATTTTCTGAGTAGAGTTGCAAGAGACGACGAGGCGCTTCGTCCTCTGAGCTTGGTCATTCAGCCTTTGGAAAACAGACTGTCGGTCTTCTCTTGCTGTCGCATTGTTGCAACAGAAATTGATAATGACCTGGGCAGAGACGTCCATGTAAGGACTCTTTGCATACCGAGGCCTCTTCTCTTTCCTTGTGCTTGTGGAGGATAGCCTCACGCAAGTCAGACGGGTTTGGAACGACCATGTTTGCTTCCTGGATTTTAGAGACTTTTGGGAACCACTCTGTACGTTTGCCGCCGGGGGCTGGACTCGAGTGGTTCTGTACAACTTCCCATCAGAGGCTCGCATAACCATATGTGGAACGCTCGGATGGTCAGAGGTCAGGACAGCGGACTGAGCTTTCCAAGCTCGCGCTGCCCTAGAATTCTTCACTAGTGCGTGAGGGCACATAGTAGGAAGAGTCTAAGTGGTGCTGGAGAGAGTCAGACATGTTTTTCGGAAGCATGAGAGATCAGGACCATAGGAGAGGCGATCGAAGACTGAGCCGCGTGGAGCAGGCGGCATGTGGCTGGAATCAACAGTCTTCCTGCGGATGGCAGTTGTGGCCACATAGGCTTTCTTTATGCGGCTGGAAGTCTCAAACGCATGAGTTTTTTCCATGCGGCTGGAAGTTCTGCCGTATGGATATTCTTTATGCGACTGACAATTTCGGTCGCATGAGCATCATGCATACGGCTGGCAGTCTTGGCCGCATGAGTGTTTGGCTTCTTTTGGAGCACATAGAATCACTCTTTGTCCCTGCAAGTCCAGCATCGTAGTGCTTTCCTCTGTCGGACTTGGGGACAACAGAGTCCTCTATGGCTTGAAGTGGGGGCGCATGGAGTCGCCTTCGCCGTCTTGGGCAGCAGAGAGTACTCCGTCCAGGGCCTGGGGAGGAGCAAATGATTTTGGCCTCCACTCCTGCGAGCCTTCTTTGTGCGGGTTTGCTTCTGGACCGGGCCAGCGCTCCCGTCGGAGAGCATTTCTTCAAACGCTGTTGGTCGAAGCGGACGACCATCTTCTTTGCGTGGAGCCAAGTTTGGATGTATCCGATTGCGTCACCAACTCCTCAGCCATGGAGAAGTTAGTCTCCAGCAAAGTTGCCATCGTGTTTGCCATGAAATATAAAAGAATAGAATAATTATATCGGAGGACTGAACTTAGACTCACAATACAAACTCGCTCGTACAAAGAAAGCCTAGGGACAAAAACTTAGGTACAGCAATCTAAGTACAATTGTTTATTTTAGATTCTGGGGGTGACGATAGAGGCTCGGGAAAGCGACGACGCTCTGCCTTACTCCTTGGACGATCGAGTGCGGCCTTGGCTCTGGAGAAGAACTGCTTGGCGTTGATGAAGAAATGCTCTCCTTGTTCTCTCTGTATATGCTCCTCTGTCCTTTCGATCTCTATATATTCTCTCCCTAATTCTTTCTTGATCCTTTCGCAAGGGAATGGCACCTTGCTATTTATAAGAGTGGGGGGCATCATTAGGGTTTGCAATGATTGCCTATTCTCAAAAGTCGGCGGCCTGAGAGTTAATTAATCTGGGCCATCCATCTCGAATATAATAGATTTAAGCAATTAATGTGATTGCATTAAATCTCTGTGGACAATAAATTTGATTTCCATGAATATTTGCGACTTGTAATGGCCTGCCATGTGTCCAATTTGCTTGATTTGACCTGATCAGGATAATTATGGTGATTGCAACAAATCTGATTTTGTTAGGAATCGCAATCAGCCATAGTTTCCAGGGGGTAAGACTGCCACGTGTCTTGATTATCATGAAGAGCGCCACGTGTCTCGGCTGGGCTGTCTTGGCAGAGCCGTATATGAGCGGGCCGCATGAGGATGAGCGGCCGCATGGAGATGGACAGCCGCATGAGGATGAACAGCCGCATAAAGATAGACGGCCACATAACGGATGCAGCCGCATGAAGATGGGCGGCCGCATGAAGTAGACGGCCGCATAAATGCAGCAGCCGTATGCCTCGGAATTCGGAGGATTCTGCCAGCTGTGAGAAATTTTCCCTTTTCCTAGGAACACCCATTATGTCAGTTATTATTGCGCCTTTATATCAGAGCTGTCAGCCGTCAGGGCATTAAATACAGTAAAAGACGAAGGAAAGAGCTGTTGAAGGCCACGTGGCTCCTCTCTGGGCCGTATGGAATTATTCGAGCCGCATAGACTCTTGAGCCGCATGGACCCCTGAGCCGCATGGGCTCTCTGAGCCGCATGGGGATCCTTGGCCTTATGGACCTTTCTTTATTCTTTTCCATGCTTCTACACTCGCCCCTAATATGGACTCGCAAGTTAGAATCACCCTTGCCCCTAGTGTGGACTCACAGGTGTGGAACAATAACTACTAACCCTCGCCCCTAATGTGGACTCGCAAGTTAGCTTCAAGATTTCAAGACAAGGAGGTAAAGCAGTTCAGTTCATGACTTCTCGACCCGTGACACGACTCAATCAAGGCACAAGTGAATACGACCAATAAGACACAAGACTAGCTGTGAACAAGGGCTATATATCAATAAAAATAAAATACTAACATCATATGAAAAGTACATGTCAACAATAATGAGAAAAACTGAATAACTGAATAATGAAAGACAGTGCATGTAAATAAAGCTATGTAGAAAGGCAAGGTATACTTGCCTGTGGTCCTGAGCTGTTGGCACGGGTCAAGTCCGTATCTCGGTCCCAGTAACCTATTATACCATATGCATAATGTCAATACACAATTAATATGAATAAGTAGCCCATCTCTTTATTGGTTAGGTTTCTAGGTCATGGTACTCCATTTACCATCCTAATAGGCCTCTAAATATGTTGTGCCATAAATGAGTATCTATCTATGTATCCTACAATACCACCACTAATGCCTGACATAAACCTTAACCCTACTACTGTTACATTGTACATCCTTGCCTATACTCACATTTAAAGTTACTTCCCTTGCCATTTAAGTAGGATTTACACAGTTACAACCAGAACAAATGCAATTGGTATGGGTATGGACTTAACACCTACCACCAACCTACTAGAAATAGTCTGAACCAAGATATACCTGGCATTGATTGCAGTAGTTTGGCCTAAGCAAGTAATGGATAACCAAATGCTTTCCAATTGCCTAGGATGAGGGTGAACATATGAAGATTAACCACTTGTGGTTTCAACTGATACTAACCAAGGGGGATTGGTGCATATAAGACTCAACTATATGAGTAAAGGCATCTGTTGAGGTTTGTATAATCCTCGATTCCTATTCCTAGGACTGCTATACAGGACTAGGCATCTACATGTTTACATTCTAAGGCTCTGATATGCCTATGGTTCTCAGTTTACCTGAATTCATGGGTTTTCCCCTCACTATACAATATCAGCAACCAAATATAGTGTTGGGTTGTTCTAAGGGCCAAATTAAAGATCTGGTTTTGAGAATATGTGGGTTCCAGTTCCATCCTCTATCAGTATCCTCATAGTTGCAAGGAAAGATACCTCGATTTGACCCTACAATGCATGCCTTTGTCCTATCTGTAAATAATAAAGACACAACCTGCCCTTAGCACTCCCAATCAGAGATCGTACATGGGGTTAGTTCACCCTCTGCTATTAGCTCCTCTAGTGCACCCGATACCTCTGACACCTACCACTTCCTGGGACAGAACATGTACACTGATACAAAGACATAATTTAACTAGTATATGGAATCACACCCAGGTTTTCAAGGCTAGCCTAGATAGTTAGGATTCATGGCTAAAATATCCCATTGGTACTATACTCTGATAATGCTATATGTTAGTGTCTTCCTACTCTCTACAGTTGTTCTCAGACCTGTACGATGTCAGGGACCCTTAGTCACTCGATTGTATACCCAATATACCTATAAGTCATTGTATCGATCTCACTTCCTCCTCCCGAGAGTCTGACACCCTATGGCCTCCGTACTCATCTACTCTAATCCTTGCCCAACTTTATGTTATCACCTATAATAGATGGTAGATAATTTTGGCCTTCAAGTTCAACCTGGTTGTCTATGGGCACTCTTCCACAGCTATATGTGTATACTTGCCAATTTGACACCTTGATTCCCAATCGACTCACACCCAACTAGGATCCTCTGATACCCTCCCCTGGATATCCGTAACCATGCATCAATGGTTATACCAATAACTTAAATTGAACCTTTTGTGGAAAGGGTGTTATATGGAATTTGTGAATGAATGACTATTTTTAGATATTAGTCACAGGTCCATTTATTCCCATGCCCGACAGATACTTCATACTTATACTGGTTTTGACATGGCATGGGCAGATAATTTCCCTGTGTCATTAAAACTGGATGATGCCTACTGGTATACCCTCACGGGTCCTTAGTTAAGCGACTTATACTTCTTACTCAACTAACAGGTAAACATGGCTCCGTGTCGATATTAGGTGCACTCATTTATTTTGATGACTTGTAAGGCTGCCCCTGCACTTTTCTCTCCCTATTCCACTGCTACAAAGCATTAAGTATCTTATTTAGTTCCTCTTGGTCATTTCTACAAGTATCTAGGTCTTCATTAATCGAGATAAACAACTGGTTTCTAGGAATAATAAGGCATGGTAGGTGAAAAAAGAGGGACTTACCTGATTGAAGAATTGAAGGTCCAGTTCCCAATCGAGCCCTCTCTATTCCTTCTGAACAGGGAGGTGCAGTAATTCTTTTAGGGTTTACAACAGATGACCTCCCGAGAAGAATTTGATTGAGCCTTCATATATACCAATTCGGGATAGGATCGAAATCATGGGTTGATAGAATTTCAAGATTTGAATATTCAGAAAGATAGGGGAAAGGAACTCGAATCCAAATTCGAGTCTATCTGCTACTCGGCCGTTGGAATTTGAATTTGAATAATTCAGCTAAGCCCCTCAGCTATCTAAATTTACAACTCCCCTTCTCTTAATGAACCCTTTTCATAATGGGCCTTGTCAATACTTATATCATCCTTTGGTCCCTTATTGTATTTTGAATAATAAAAAGACATAACACTAAATGAGATATTAAAGAAATTTTCAAATTAATAAATAAAAAGAAAAAATTTTGGTCAAGGGGTTGACATTTGGAGAACCTTAGAGAACTTCGAGGCTTGCAGGGACGTCTCGCATACATCCGAAAGTTTATTGTGAAACTTTTCGGTAAATGCCAACCCTTCACCAAGCTAATGAAGAAGGGAGTCTCCTATGTCGGGACGGAAGAATGTAAGAAAGACATTGATGACATTAAAGCTTATCTGACGAGGTCCCCAGTCTTGGTGGTGCCTAACGTAGGCAAACCATTTCTACTCTATGTCCGCGCAATGAACCATTCCCTTGGCTCTTTGTTGGCCCAGAATAATGATGCGGGCTACGAGCAAGCCATCTACTACGTCAGAAGGACAATGATCGGGGCCGAACACTGATACAACACCGTCAAAAAAGAATGTCTAGCGCTAGTGTTCGCCATCCAGAAGACTCGACATTATATCTCGGGACAGACAATTTATGTCATCTCTCGAGTCAATCCGCTGAGAGTCCTCATGACAAAGCCGGGAGCGCTAAATTCCTAATTGGTTACTTGGGCGATACTGTTAACACCATATGACATGGTATTTGTCCCACAAAAGGCTGTCAAGGGCCAAGCACTGGCCGATTTCCCAGCCGTGCACCTAATTCCAGAATAGTCCAGACTCTATAAAGACATTCCCGATGAAGTGCGAGAATCAAACATTACCGAAGAGAACTCTATTTGGCGAATGTTCTTCGACGGTGCTTTAAGAACAGGCCCCAAAGGCCAGATTATCGCAGGAGAAGGGGTAGTCCTGATCTCCCCCGACAAGCTGGTCATCTAGCATGCCTATTCCCTTTCAGAGCCATGCTCCAACAATGTTACAGAGTACAATACCCTCATCATGGGACTCCAGTTAGCAAAACAGCTGGAGGGTAGAATACCTCGAGTTTTATGGCGACTCGAAACTTGTCGTTAATCAAGTTTGAGAACAATACGAGGTCCACCATGAAGACCTGATCTCTTATCACAAAGTAGCGATGGACATCATCTCAACCTTCGCAGAATTCTTCATAGAACATGTGCCTCGGCTATAAAACATAGAAGCTGACGCTCTGGCCGGCCTCGCGGCCTTATTAGCAGTACCGGTCAGCATGCAACACTTTATTACAGTGGTGGGCTAGGATTTGGCATGCCCCAGAAACAATCTGTGCATACGGACAACTTATGTCATGGATACACACACTAGTATAAATGTTAGAGACTTGAGGTTCCCGTTCATCGACTTTGCCGTCTACAGAATCCTCCCAGAGGACCCAAAAGAAGCAGTCTCAGTCAGAAGGCGCTCGCTCCGATTCTAGTACGATACGGCTACTGAAATACTGTACCAACGCTCCTACGATGGACTTCTCCTCCGATGCTGTGAGCACCCTGAATTTCGGGTTGATTTTTTTTCATTTTATTTTATTTTCTGATTGATTGGTTTTGATAAATAATTTATTCTGTTATTTTTTCCTTAAGTGTGCTTTTCCGTGCCTTCGATATTTGGAGTGTCAGGGATGTTCAACTCTGGAAATCTTCTTCACAAGTTTTGGAGTGGACAGGATTACCTTCATGACGGTATATAGTGTCCCAATCAGACTTGTTCCCTTGTGTAATTTTTGCTTCGCTGAACTTCGGGTCGATTTAGACCACTTGATCATTAATTATTTTTCTCTCTTTTCCTTGATCATTATTAGCACGTTACCGTGACTTTTAATTTTGGAGCGCAAGACCAGTTATTTTCTTGAAACTAACTCCTCATGCATGATCTACTCGAGACGCTCGTCACCCATGACCTTCGTGTCCTACTCAGACACGTCATTTTGTGCTCCATTTGCTTCGTACAACTTTTCCGACACGTGACCCGATTTTATTTCACCCCGCGGTGTCACATTTATCTTCCAACTTGATTTGTGGGTCCCCTGTCGACCAAAACCTGTCAGCCCCAACTATGGACATGGCCCACATTGAGCCTACTAACCATCCACCACTTGTGTCCTATTTATTGGAATCCTCATGTGCTACTTATTCACTCATGATCATCAACACCTAATTTTAATTCGATTTTTGCACAATATCCAATTTTGACCCAATCCGGCTCCACCGAGTCCAGCCCAGCTCCATGTTACTCTCCATCATGACGCCCTCATAATTCTTGCCCAAAAAATATCTAGTACTCTTTTTACCTATTTTTTAATATTAATGGAAAATTTCCATTGATTTTAATCTATAAGAATGGCCTTTTCCTACATTTAATTCCTAGCCATTTGATTCTCCAAATGAATCTCATCCATTCAATCCTACATGTAAACTTTTTCCCCAACACCCCATGCACAGCCGGCCCTAAATTTCATGGGACAACTTTTCTCCCATTCTCTCTCTTCTCATTAATTATTACTTCATCTCTCTTTCTCCCTCTCACTTTTCCATGCAAAACAAACACACAACCACAACAACAAAAACAATAACAGCAACTACACCACATCCCCACCCGACCACCACCTCACTCGACCTCACCTCCCCCTTGGCTGGCCACCCTGTTCGGCCATGTCCGGCGACCCCCGACCATTCTTCTCCTCCTCTTCCTTCCTCCTCCTCCAATGAACCATCACCATCTCCACTCCGTTCAACCACCACCGCCACCAACAATAATTCAGCCATCACCACCTCCTCCAACTCTGCCATGCTGGCCATCCCGTCGCCCTCGCCGCAGCCTCACGCGCAGCCGTCGTGCGCAGCCCCGCGCGCAGCGGGGGCAACGGCCGGCCGAGAACTGTAGACGCGCCCCTTGCGCGCGCGCACGGGCGGTACAGCGCCGCCGTGACTGGCCACGCGCCGCCGTAGGCACCTCCCATCCTCCGGTGAGCTCCGACGTGTAGCCCCCTGACGGCCACCATCCTCCGGGACGCGCCGTCGAGGCGAATCGTGCGTTTTGCACGACGTCCCGTCGTGACGCGCGCGGAATCGAGTTCATTTTGGCGTTCCGTCGCAGCGACTTCGTGCACGTTTTCTCGAAAATCCGACCGTTGGATCAGCGATTTCTTCACTCCGTCGCAATCTCGGTATATCCACCTTCACTCATGTCAATTTTTCTCCGTTAATTGTATCGTTTGATACATCAAAATCGGCCACCAAGTTGACCGTTTAAATTGTATTAAATTTGGACAGTTTCGCGGGGCCAACTTCGTCAGCTTGTATCTCCTCCACCGCAGCTCCGTTTGGCGTACTACCAGTTCCAGTGCGAAGCTGGTATAACCCTCTTACTACCCCTCCAGTTTCATTTCATTGTGAGCTTGTTTGATTGGTTTAATTCGACGTCAAAGTTGGCCGTCCGAATTCGTAATTTCAAACTTGTAAAATTCTATTTTGAACACGGGACTCCAGATTTCATTTCTGACACTACCATTAGACTTGTGGTGTCGTTCTGGCATGTTTTCATATAAAATTTGTTAGATTTGGAGAACGTGGTCTCTAGCACGTTTTTCGGTGCAAAGTGGGTCCCACATTCTGGGTCAATGGGACTTTTTGACGCCGGCTCATCGGAATCCAATTCCGGATATACCGTTGAGTTTGTATCATCATTCTGGACTTGTTGACATATAATTTGCTAGGTTTTGGTAGACATTGGATCGGACACGCATTTCGGTACAAGTCGGATACCAATATCCGGGTCAACAGGTCATTTTGAGATCGGCTCATCTGAATCCAATTTCGGAGATACCGTTGAGTTTGTATCATCATTCTGGACTCGTTGACAGGTAGTTTGCTGAGTTTTGAGAACTTTGGCTCCGGCACGCATTTTCGTGCAAACCAAAATTCCAAGTTCTGGTCAACGGACCAAATTGAGATCGGGTCAACGGAATCCAATTCTGGAGATACCGTTGGGTTCGTATCGTCATTCTGGTTTCGTGGACATATAATTTGTTATATTTTATAGACTTGTTTTCTTGCACATTTTTCGGTGCAAAACGGTTCCGACACGGACACCGTTTTGACCCGAAATTACCTTTTTGCCCTTGTGTCCAAATTGGACCGTTGGGTAGGCTATCCTAGCTAATTTGACCATTCTGGACACGTTGGCGATGTTTATTTCATCGTCCGACAATGTTTGTTGATAATTTCTCTGAGTTTAACCTTTTTTATAATTAATTAATAATTAATTCTTATAATGTTCGTATTTCGGGATTAGTACAACGAAACTGAGCTCAGTCAATTCCAGTGATCTCACATCGCTGAAACTGACAAGATGGACACGTGGATCACTATAATATGATTATCAATTTTACCGGTAATCTTCTTATCTCGATTTGCGTGACGTAAGTTTCGACGTACAAATAACGAAGTACACTTTATATTGGACTAGAATTGACCCTGTTTGACCAGAGTTGACCAGTTGACCCAAAGTCAACTGTAAGTCAACACTTGACCTAGTTTGACTAGATTATTGACCGGAGTTGACCTAGAGTTATTTTGACTTAGAAGAACCTAGGATAATGTAGATTGATTATAGAGATTCATTTATTATAACTTGAACACCTTGTAACCTGTGTTGCTTTAAATAGGACTCTGTGGCTTCAGTTGGACCGCCCCTATACTTATCAGCTGTTCAGGTTATCAGGTGAGTACATTCTCTGATCATTTCATATCTTGCTTAGAATTATTTCCTGCATTAAATTACTTTACTTGTACTGTCACGTTGGTCACATGGATTGGTACTATATGGATCCCTTCTTGAGATGTTATCCTTAGGGAGCATCGGGTACTACATGTTCTGTGCGTTTCACTTACATGACGTATCACTATGCTTCACAGGTTCTTTGATCACTTGTGACATATACTCTTATGATCACAGAGTCTCCTAGAATCCCTATTTTTGGGACTACTATGTACCACCCTTCGGGGGCTTACCACCCTTCGGGGGCTTACCACCCTTTGGGGACTTACCACCCTTCGGGGGCTTACCACCCTTCGGGGGCTGTTACATAGTATCATAACATAACCTGATTGGATCATTGTGTATTGATTGGGGATACGGGGGAGTAGAAATAGACATATGAATACTATCCAAGTAGTGTAGTATCAGAATCTCTTCCATAGTGTAGCATCAGAATCTTCTATGCCATTTACATGTCTATATTGTACTCTGACTCACTAGCCACATGTTAGTTCTCTATTTATAGTAGATATTTCTATTACAGCTCTCTCTCTCTGTTTACATACAGCATTTCTTTCGGTACCTGTATCTTACTTTACTGCATGATTATATTTTTTAACCTGCTATGAACTGTTGAGATGTAATATGCTCGCTCCTGTCCTGACTGGACCTGTTGATAAATTTTACAGATGGCCTGGGATTGCCTGCTAGCCTAGAGGAGACACAGTAGAGGTTGTTTAGATAGTTATTTCATTTTGTCTGGAGTTGTATTTACTTTGTGGATTACTGTATTTGAGTTTTGAGATGTATTTCTGGATTTATGTATCTTAAACACTTAGACTTCTATCTCCTGTATCTCTTTTGGATTTCATGTTTTATCTATCCTTATCATGCTCTACCTTAGATGTGATTGAGTCTGTATCTGCTATGTCACCCCCATTCGGGGAGTATAAACTGCTTAGCATTATATTGTTAAATGTTGTGACCTAGGACAACGTTCTACCGCCGACACTGCGACGTAGGCTGGGCGTAGTTACGTTCTCGTACCCTAACAGTGGGTGCGGGTCATGACATGTTTTTAGTGGTGGCCCATGCAGATCGAGTTTGTGTAGTGGTATTCGAACTAGAGTACCACTACAGCCTGCAGTAGGAATAGGATGTATATTTTGAAGGTACTCAATCACAGTTAGGACCCCTTGAGATATTCCTGGGACGACCCTTGAGAATCTTGTTTAATTCCGATTTGAAAACTTTTTTTCCTTGATTTGATTTATCTTTACTTTCTGCTATTGAATTTGATTTTGATGGATTATTATTGAATTTGAGTTTGTATTTATTAATTTTGATGAAGATTGTTGAAATTTGAATCTTGATGTTAGCTATAGCATCCGAGTTTGTAGTTATATGATTTGAAAGATTTTGTTCATTTCTAAATTTTGATGTTCGTTGATAAATTTGATTTTTTAGGTATTCATTGTTGATTTAATTTAATTTTTGGCAAGATGAAATTATATGGGCTAGGTCATCTAAGTTATGGAAATCTTGTCTTCTATAGTCACATTAGCCAGCATGGTGAGGACATATAGTCTGACTTTGGATATATTTCTCGGGTGTAGGAATTTAAGGTTTTCGCAGCCAAGCTAGCGGCATCGCGAAAATGTTAAATACCATGATTATAGAGGTATGTGCATAAGTCAAGGACTCTGTGATTATCGTAGCCTTGCTTACTAGTATGACAAGGATTTAGAGTACCATGATTTTGGATAGACGTATATGATTATTAGATTGTACCTTAAATATTTTCGAACATGTTTTTCCGACTTTTGTTTCAGCCATTAAAAAAAAAGAATTATTGTTGTTTTGTTTTGTTTTATTTTTCCTTGTTTACTTAGGATGTAGCTTTAGCTATTTTTATAAACCTTGTGTAACTTCTTACAAATTATTTCTTCTTAATACAATAAATCAGTGATTTTGCTAGGCCTTATTTTGGATTTGATATTATAGCTCTGATTTCAAAATGGGTTCGTCTTTTAAACAGATAAGCAGAACAGATTCTTTTATCATTCTCTTCCCGCCATTATTTATTACCATCATTCCTTATCTTATATAACTGTCCCGATTATATCAATTCCGTCTCGTATCACATTCTGTCAACTGTACTTTGAAACTCTTGAATCTTTATATCAATTTTGCCTGAGAAATGTTGAGAAAATAACGTAAATCATCTAGTTCGGAAATGATGTAAATGGTTATCATAAAATGATTTGTAGGAATCAGAACGTTGGATGTCAATTATGAAAAAAAAATTGAGAGAAAGATGTGGTAAAGGTTTAGAATGGAATCAAGTGATAAATATTATCAATTTAGAAACAATCGCAGAAAATTTTGGTTATGAGTAATTCAGGGATATATTTCAAAAAAACTAACGAGGATATCAGAGGTCAACCTAGTTTTGAGAACTTAAAAATCTTTGTTATTGATTCTTGGGAACTATTACAAGGCTATGTAGAAATTTAGAGATGGAAAGGAGAATTTAATTGAATAAAATGATTATGCGAAATTGAACTAGATATTTTAAGAGGGTGACTAGAGACAGAGAGAACACAAGGATTTTACGTTATAGAAATTATTTTAGATGATTGGGAGAAATTATGGAATTCAAAAGGATAACATTTGAAGGTAAACGTTGAAGAAAATATGAAGGTTGATTTATAAACAAGAATAAATTTGTGTGATATAGTGGTATTGGAGTTAAATTAAATACGAGACTTGATTTAAACAAGTCCAAGGATTCCATAAACTGGATTTAGAGGTTTCGGATCTAATTTAGAACGAGGTGAAAGAATTTGGAAACTTGATTAAATGGATAAGTGTTGATACCTAATTAAGAGGGGTATGCTTCGTGGAAAATGTTTTGGAAGTTTGGAATTTTGTCTATGGTGATCATGGTAAATGTTTAGATGACTGAAGGTTATAAAATTTCGATGATAGTTATATAGAGGTTGATTTTCATATTGGGACTTGTGGAAAAAAATGATTTGGCAAATGATAAACTGATAGTATTAGAGAGGGATGATTTGCTGACTTCGTATGAAATCTTTTCATGTTTTCTCTAAAAAGGGTTTTTCAATATCATTGAATCCTAGTTTCCTTAATCACGACCAAATCAACTTCGATTATCTTTTCTTATCTTGGATTGTACTAATTGAATTAAATTTGGTTGTGACCTGAATCTCCATCCTTGTATGTTCGTTCTCAGACTTTGTTGAACTGTCCTCCATATTGCCTAAATATTGATTTCCCTAATTTGATCAACTTAGGTCGTATCGAGACTAAATATTCTCAATATGTATTGTGATTGGAATTTTCCATGGAATTGGCTTTCATTTCTTAACTTTGATTTTGATTTTCTTTTTTTCTGAACCCTTTAAAGATAATGGGTAGTTACTTTTCTTTATTTTTATGATAAGTACCAGTTTTCATATAGGATGGTAGACTGCCTTACAGTTTTGATGGTTTGTTGTTTCTGTAACTTCTCTAGTTTAACACCCTAGATTGCTTGTGTGTTTTGATACCCCATGTCCGTTTTGGTTTAGCATGACTAGTATACCTAGATGAGACTTTCACTACCACCGTATGCCATGACCCTGTACGTTGTCCTTTTTAATCACATGATTTGTTTGAGTTCTGGGACTTTGATTGTGGGGGTTTGACCTAGAGGGAGTATGAACAATTTTAATTTCGAGGACGAAATTTTTATAAGGTGGGTAGGATGTGAGCACCCTGAATTTCGGGTTGATTTTTTTTATTTTATTTTATTTTCTGATTGATTGGTTTTGATAAATAATTTATTCTGTTATTTTTTTCTTAAGTGTGCTTTTCCGTGCCTTCGATATTTGGAGTGTCAGGGATGTTCAACTCTGGAAATCTTCTTCACAAGTTTTGGAGTGGACAGGATTACCTTCATGATGGTATATAGTGTCCCACTCAGACTTGTTCCTTTGTGCTCTTTTTGCTTCTCTGAACTTCGGGTCGATTTAGACCATTTGATCATTAATTATTTTTCCCACTCTTTTCCTTGATCATTATTAGCACGTTACCGTGACTTTTAATTTTGGAGCGCAAGACCAGTTATTTTCTTGAAACTAACACCTCATGCATGATCTACTCGAGACGCTCGTCACCCATGACCTTCGTGTCCCACTCAGACACGTCATTTTGTGCTCCATTTGCTTCGCACAACTTTCCCGACACGTGACCCGATTTTATTTTACCCCACGGTGTCACATTTATCTTCCAACTTGATTTGTGGGTCCCCTGTCGACCAAAACCTGTCAGCCCCAACTATGGATATAGCCCACATTGAGCCTACTAACCGTCCGCCACTTGTGTCCCATTTATTGGAATCCTCATGTGCTACTTATTCACTCATGATCATCAACACCTAATTTTAATTCGATTTTTGCACAATATCCAGTTTTGACCCAATCCGGCTCCACCGAGTCCAGCCCAGCTCCATATTACTCTCCATCATGACGTCCTCATAATTCTTGCCCAAAAATATCTAGTACTCATTTTACCTATTTTTTAATATTAATGGAAAATTTCTATTGATTTTAATCTATAAGAATGGCCTTTTCCTACATTTAATTCCTAGCCATTCGATTCCCCAAATGAATCTCATCCATTCAATCCTACATGTAAACTTTTTCCCCAACACCCCATGCACAGTCGGCCCTAACTTTCATGGGACAACTTTCCTCCCATTCTCTCTCTTCTCATTAATTATTACTTCATCTCTCTTTCTCTCTCTCACTTTTCCATGCAAAACAAACACACAACCACAACAACAAAAACAACACCAACAACTTCACCACATCCCCACCCGACCACCACCTCACTCGACCTCACCTTCCCCTTGGCTGGCCACCCTGGTCGGCCATGGCCGACGACCCCCGACCATTCTCCTCCTCCTCTTCCTTCCTCCTCCTCCAATGAACCATCACCATCTCCACTCCGTTCAACCACCACCGCCACCAATAATAATCCAGCCATCACCACCTCCTCCAGCTCCGCCATGCTGGCCATCCCGCCGCCCTCGCCGCAGCCTCACGCACAGCTGCCGGGCGCAGCCCCGCACGCAGCGGGGGCAGCGGCCGGCCGAGAACTGTAGGCGCGCCCCTTGCGCGCGCGCACGGACGGTACAACACCGCCGTGATCGACTACGCGCCATCGTGGGCACCCCCTATCCTCCGGCGAGCTCCGACGTGCAGCCCCCTGACGGCCACCGTTCTTCGGGACGCGCCGTCGAGGCGATTCGTGCGTTTTGCACGACGTCCCGTCGTGACGCGCGCGGAATCGAGTTCATTTTGGCGTTCCGTCGCAGCGACTTCGTACACGTTTTTCCGAAAATCCGACCGTTGGATCGGCGATTTCTTTGCTCCGTCGTAATCTCGGTATATCCACCTTCACTCATGTCAATTTTCGTCCGTTAATTTTATCATTTGATACATCAAAACCGGCCACCAAGTTGATTAAATTATATTAAATTTGGACAGTTTCGCGGGGCCAACTTCGTCAGCTTGTATCTCCTCTACCGCACCTCCGTTTGGCGTGCTACCAGTTCCTGTGCGAAGCTGGTATAACCCTCTTACTACCCCTCCAGTTTTGTTTCATTGTGGGCTTGTTTGATTGGTTGAATTCGACGCCAAAGTTGGCCGTCCGAATTCGTAATTTCTAACTTGTAAAATTCTATTTTTGAACACGAGACTCCAGATTTCATTTTTGACACCACCATTATACTTGTGGCGTCGTTCTGGCATGTTTTCATATAAAATTTGTTAGATTTACAGAACGTGGGCCCTGGCACGTTTTTCGGTGCAAAGTGGGTCCCACAATTTGGGTCAACGGGACTTTTTGACGCCGGCTCATCGGAATCCAATTCCGGATATACCGTTGAGTTCGTATCGTCATTCTGGACTCGTTGACATATAATTTTCTAGGTGTTGGTGGACATTGGATCGGACACGCATTTCGGTGCAAGTCGGATACCAATATCCGGGTCAACAGGTCATTTTGAGATCGGCTCATCGGAATCCAATTCCGGAGATACTGTTGAGTTCGTATCATCATTCTGGACTCGTTGACAGGTAGTTTGCTGAGTTTTGAGAATTTTGGCTCCGGCACGTATTTCCGTGCAAACCGAAATTCCAAGTTCTGGTCAACAGACCAAATTGAGATCGGGTCAACAGAATCCAATTCTGGAGATACCGTTGGGTTCCTATCGTCATTCTGGTTTCGTGGACATATAATTTGTTATATTTTATAGACTTATTTTCTTACACATTTTTCGGTGCAAAACGGCTCCGACACGGACACCGTTTTGATCCGAAATTACCTTTTTGCCCTTGTATCCAAATTAGACCGTTGGGTAGGCTACCCTAGCTAATTTGACCATTCTGGACACGTTGGCGATGTTTATTTCATCGTCCAACAATGTTTGTTGATAATTTCTCTGAGTTTAACCTTTTTATAATTAATTAATAATTAATTCTTATAATGTTCGTATTTCGGGATTAGTACAACGAAACTGAGCTCAGTCAATTCCAGTGATCTCACATCGCTGAAACTGACAAGATAGACACGTGGATCACTATAATAAGATTATCAATTTTACCGATAAACTTCTTATCTCGATTTGCGTGACGTAAGTTTCGACGTACAAATAACGAAGTACACTTTATATTAGACTAGAATTGACCCTGTTTGACCAGAGTTGACCAGTTGACCCAAAGTCAACTGTAAGTCAACACTTGACCTAGTTTGACTAGATTATTGACCGGAGTTGACCTAGAGTTATTTTGACTTAGAAGAACCTAGGATAATGTAGATTGATTATAGAGATTCATTTATTATAACTTGAACACCTTGTAACCTGTGTTGCTTTAAATAGGACTCTGTGGCTTCAGTTGGACCCCCCTATACTTATCAGCTGTTCAGGTTATCAAGCGAGTACATTCTCTGATCATTTCATATCCTGCTTAGAATTATTTCCTGCATTAAATTACTTTACTTGTACTGTCACGTTGGTCACACAGATTGGTACTATACGGATTCCTTCTTGAGATGTTATCCTTAGGGAGCATCGGGTACTACATGTTCTGTGCGTTTCACTTACATGACGTATCACTATGCTTTACAGGTTCTTTGATCACTTGTGACATATACTCTTATGATCACAGAGTCTCCTAGAATCCCCATTTTTGGGACTACTATGTACCACCCTTCGGGGGCTTACCACCCTTCGGGGGCTGTTACATAGTATCATAACATAACCTGATTGGATCCTTGTGTATTGATTGGGGATACGGGGGAGTAGAAATAGACATGTGAATACTATCCAAGTAGTGTAGTATCAGAATCTCTTCCATAGTGTAGCATCAGAATTTTCTATGCCATTTACATGTCTATATTGTACTCTGACTCACTAGCCACATGTTAGTTCTCTATTTATAGTAGATATTTCTATTACAGCTCTCTCTCTGTTTACATACAGCATTTCTTTCGGTACCTGTATCTTACTTTATTGCATGATTATATTTTCTAACCTGCTATAAACTGTTGAGATGTAATGTGCTCGCTCCTGTCCTGACTGGACCTGTTGATAAATTTTACAGATGGCCTGGGATTGCCTGCTAGCCTAGAGGAGACACAGTAGAGGTTGTTTAGATAGTTATTTTATTTTGTCTGGAGTTGTATTTACTTTGTGGATTACTGTATTTGAGTTTTGAGATGTATTTCTGGGTTTATATATCTTAGACACTTAGACTTCTATCTCCTGTATCTCTTTTGGATTTTATGTTTTATCTATCCTTATCATGCTCTACCTTAGATGTGATTGAGTCTGTATCTGCTATGTCACCCCCATTCGGGGAGTATAAACTTCTTAGCATTATATTGTAAAATGTTGTGACCTAGGACAGCATTCTACCGCCGACATTGCGGCGTAGGCTGGGCGTAGTTACGTTCTCATACCCTAACAGTGGGTGCGGGTCGTGACAGATGCCTATCAAATGAAGAAGCAGACGAAGCTCTTCGAGAAGCTCATTACGGAACATACGGATCCCATCAACTAGGTCCTAAACTATAAGATCGACTTCGACGCATGGGCTATTACTGGCCCACCATGATGGCCGACGCTGTCGAGTATGCAAAGAAATGTCGTGCTTGCCAGCTACACGCCGACTTCATCCATAGACCGTTAGAGCCTCTACATCCTACGGTCGTCTTTTGGCCATTTGAAGCCTGGGGCACGGACATAGTGGGACCGATCACCCCTCCCTCATCCTGGGGACACCACTTTATCCTAGCAATCACCGACTACTTCTCTAAATGGGCAAAAGCAGTACCATTGACAAAGATGAAAAACTCAATGGTGATCAGATTCATC
Organism: Iris pallida; assembly: GCA_029216955.1. Lineage (NCBI taxonomy): Eukaryota > Viridiplantae > Streptophyta > Magnoliopsida > Asparagales > Iridaceae > Iris > Iris pallida. Next base: position 14,894,879 of record JANAVB010016599.1, on the reverse strand, counting down.
AAGCATCACGTCATCTACCATTCTGGGGTACCCCGAAAGATCATCCATGACAATGGTCCATAATTCGTCAGCTATGCATTCAGTAGCTTCTGCGACAAGAATCGTATTAAGAATGTGGCATCAACCGCCCACAATCCGGCAGCAAACGGATTGGCTAAAAGTTTTAATAAAACCATTGTCAAGCTACTCAAAAAGTTCGTGTCATCCCACATGCACGACTGGGACGAGAAGCTCGGTGAATGCCTTTGGGCCTATCGCACGACGGTACGGACCCCGACGGGTAACACACTATTCTTTTTGGTCTATGGAAGCGAAGCAGTACTGCCCCTAGAGATCCAGATACCCTCACTCTGAGTGGAAATCACGAACCAGCTGACGGAAGAAGACAATCAACGTCGCCGTCTGCAAGAGTTGGAAGCGTTGGATGAAAAATATCTCTTGGCTCAACAGCGCATCGAACTTTTTCAATCCCGTATTTCACAGGCTTTCAACATGTGAGCATCCTGAATTTCGGGTTGATTTGTTTTTTATTTTCTGATTGAATTATTTTTCTCAATAAATATTTTATTTTAATTATTTTTATCCTTGAATGTACTTTTCCGTGCCTTTGATATTTGGAGTGTCAGCGATGTTCATCTCTGGAAACTTTCTTCATGAGTTTTGTAGTGGACATGATTACCTTCATTTTGGTATATAATGTCCCACTCAAACTTGTTCCCTTGTACTCTTTTTGCTTCGCACAACTTTAGGTCAATTTAGACCATTTGATCGTTGATTAATTATTAATTAATTTCCCACTCTTTTCCTTGATTATCATATGTACGTTACCTTGACTTTTAAATTAGGAGCACAAGCTTAGTCATTTTCTTGAAACCAACTTCTCATGCATGATCTACTCGAGACACTCTTCACCCATGCTATTTGTGTCCCACTCAGACACACCATCTTGTGCTTCATTTGCTTCGCACAACTTTTGGGTCAATTTAGGCCAATTAATTATCCACCGTAATTTGTGACCTGACTTCCAATTTAATTTCGGGATCCGACATCGATCCAACCTAGCCGACCCAAAATATAGACATGGCCCACATGAAACCTACTACCCACATAACACTTGTGTCCCATTTATTTGAGTCCCCACATGTTACTTATTTACCCATGATCATAAATAATTAATTACATTCAATTATTGCACCATGTCCGATTTTGACCCGACCCGGCTCAACCGAACCTAGTCCAAGCTTCATGTTACCCTCTCTCATGACACCCTCACTCTTCTTGCCCTTGAAAAGTATTAAATACCTAGACTACCTATTCAAATATTTTCTTGGACAACCCCCCTGATTTAAATCCCTAAGAAATGATCTATTCCTATATTTAATCCCAATCCTTCATTCTTCCCACATGCAATCCCAACCCCACATCCTCATAACACTCACTCCTGTACCTCTCAAATTGTGGCCGGTCCTAACTTTCATATCTATCTCTCTCTCCTGCCTTTATTACACACACACATATATTCTCTCAATATATTTTTCCTCACAAACTCACACACACCATCACCCACAACAGTAGCTCAGCCCCCATGGCTGAACCACTTCACCTCCTCCTCCCGAGCCAGCTTCTCCCTGGCCGAGCCCGACGAGCCACCCTCTTCCCGAGCTCCTCCTCCACCAACCTCTCCTTCCTCCTCCTCATCCAACACCAATCACCACCACCAATTCAACCACCTCCATAATCACCCACAACTACCATCACCATTAGCCTACACCACCACCACATCCATCACCACCACTACCCACGTCGCGCCTTAGCCGTGTCGTGGACGCGTCGCCGCGTCAGGCCCACGTAGCCCCCGCAGCAGCGAGCAGCAGCAGCTACTGCTGCACAGCACGGCCGAAAATGGCACAGTCGCGCGGTTCAGGCACCGTCTCCGGTCGTGCGCCGTCGTGGCCGGACCCCCCTCCCTGGAAGAACTCTGACGAACCCCCGGGCTGAGCTGCCTTCCTTCCCGGTGTGATGCATAGCCTATTCGTGCATTTTGTACTAAATTCCGTCGGTGCGAGCTTGGAATCAACTCAGAAATCGCGTTTGGTAGCAGCGACTTTGTGCACATTTTTCGAAAAATTTGACCGTTGGATCGACGAACTCTTTGCTCCGTCACAATCTCGGTATATCCATCTTCACTCCCCTCAATTTCGTCCGTTAATTTTATCGTTTGATACATCAAAACTGGCCACCAAGTTGACCGTTTAAATTGTATAAATTTTGGACAGTTTTGCGGAGCCAACTTCGTCGGCTCGTACCTCCTCCACCGCAGCTCCGTTTGGCGTGCCACCAGTTCCTGTGCACATCTGGTATAACCCTCTTCCTACCCCTCCAGTTTTGTTTTATTGTGAGCTTGTTTGATTGGTTGAATTTGATGCCAAAGTTGGCCGTCCAAATTCGTAATTTTTAACTTGTAAAATTCCATTTTTGAACTCGGGACTCCAGATTTCATTTTCGACACCACCAGTAGACTCGTGGCGTCGTTTTGGCACAGATTTGTATATAATTTGTTAGATTTGGAGGACGTGGCCCTGGCACGCATTTTGGTACAAGTGGGCCCCACAGTCTGGGTCAACGAGACTTTTTGATGCTGGCTCATCGGAATCCAATTCCGGATAAACCGTTGAGTTCGTATCGTCATTCTGGACTCGTTTGACATATAATTTGCTAGGTTTTAGTGGACATTAGTTCCGACACGTATTTCAGTGCAAGTCGGATACCAATATCCGGGTCAACGGGTCATTTTGAGATCGGCTCATCGGAATCCAATTTTGGATATACATTTGAGTTCGTATCATCATGACTCGTTGACATATAGTTTGCTTAGTTTTGAGAACATTGGCTCCGACACGCATTTTCGTGCAAAACGGAATTTCAATGTTCTGGTCAACGGACCAAATTGAGATCGGGTCAACGGAATCCAATTTCGGATATGCCGTTGGGTTCATATCACTATTTTAGACTCGTTGATAGGCTATTTTTCGGTGCACTTATTTTCTTGCACATTTTTCGGTGTAAAATGGCTCCGATACGGATACCGTTTTTGACCCAAAATTACCTTTTTGTCCCTGTGTCCAAACTGGACCGATGGATAGGCTATCCTAGCTAATTTGACCATTCTGGACACGTTGGCGATGTTTAATTCATCATCCGACAATGTTTGTAGATACTTTCTCTAAGTATCACCTTTTATTATAATTAATTCTTATAATGTTCGTATTTCGGGATTAGTACAACGTAACTGAGATCAGTCCATTCCATTGATCTCACTTCGCTGAAATTGACAAGAAGAATACGTGGATCACTATAATAAGATTATTAACCTTACCGTTGATTATTTTATCTCGATTTGCGTGTCGTAAGTTTCGATGTATGAATAACGAGGTACAACCTTATATTTTTAATAACTACACTAGAATTGACCCTGTTTGACCAGAGTTGACCAGTTGACCAAAAGTCAACTGTAAGTCAACACTTGACCTAGTTTGACTAGATTGTTGACCAGAGTTGACTTGACTTATAAGAGCCTAGAATAATATAGATTGCTTGTAAAATTCATTTATTACAACTTGAACACCTTGTAACCTGTGTTGCTCTAAATAGGACTCTGTGGCTTCAGTTTGGACCTCTATACCTATCAGCTGTTCAGGTTATCAGGCGAGTACATTCTCTGATCATTTCATATCTTATTTAGGATTATATTTCCTGCTTTATATTACTTTACTTGATGTTGACACGTTGGTAACACGGATTAGTACTATATGGATCCCTTCATGAGATGTTATCCCCCTCGAGAGCATCAGATACTCATGCCTCGTGTGTTTTACTTACATCATGTATCTCATGCTTCTATTATCATGAATCTTTATGTATCAGCTTGTGATTTCTGTACTCTCATGAATCACAGAGCCTTCATGAATCACTCTTGAATCACACTTTATGGGCTAGTAGTATAGTCATGAATCTTAACGTAACTTGAATGATCCTTGTGTATTGATTGGGGATGGGGGAGTAGAAATGAACATGTGAATAATTTCAAAGTAGTATAGTCATGAATCACCTCTTTAGTATAGTCATGAATCACTCTCCAACTGTTCACATATTTATCTTGTACTCTGAATCACTAGTCACTGATTAGTTCTCTATTATATTGTAGATATTTACTTACAGTCTCTCTCTTTCATATCATATTGTTCTTTCAGTTTCATGTATCTTACTCTCTTGCATGTCTATACTTCCTAACCTGTTATGATTTGTATGAGATATTTGTGCTCGCTCCCGTCCTGCCTGGACCTGTTGATAAATTTTACAGATAGCTTGGAGGTTACCTGCTAGCCTAGAGGAGACACAGTAGAGGTTGGACTAGATAGCTAGAGTTTTTCTTATTTTATTTTCAATTGTCTTGAGTTGTATTTAATCTATGGATTACTGTATTTGAGATTTGAGAGGTTTTCTGGATTTGTGATATCTTAGACACTTAGACTTCTATCTGCTGTATCTCTTTGTGGATTTCAGTTTTATCTATCTATCTTTTTATCGTATTCCACCTTAGATGTGATTGAGACTGTATTCTGCTATGTCACCTCCATTCGGAGTGTATATACTGTACAGGTACCTTATATTGTTAGATGATTGACCTAGGACGGCGTTCTACCGCCGACACTGCGGCGTAGGCTGGACGTACCCACTTCTCGTGCCCTTACTCTAGGGTGCGGGTCGTGACATAACAGAAGAGTCAAGCAGAGGAGTTTCCAAGTAGGCGACCTATTTCTGGCAGTCAGGAGACCGATGGTGATGACTCACAAGACATCAGAAAAGTTCAAACCCAAATGGAAAGGACCCTTCATCATAGAGACGGTATACTCAAATGGTGATTGCCGTCTCGCTTAACCTAATGGGGACTTGTTCGTGATGCCCATCAACGACAAGTTCTTAAAGAAGTACTACTCTTGACATCCTTCAAAATGTACTTTCCTCTCCCAGTAAGAGAATTTATGAACCTGATAACCAAGTTCACTCCCCTTCTTTGACAACCCAGTACTTCTGGAACCCAGTTGTTCCATTGCATCCGAAAAGGATAACAACCATGTCCACATCACCTATGAGTTTCTTTTCTATACCCCACAAAGCAAAATTCTACACTACGTAGGATCATGCTCATTGCTATATTTATCATGTCCAAATTACCTCTGAGTAAACATCACGTACAACAATTCTCGTATTGTTGCACGTCAATTATAGAACATCCACATCCATATCACCTCTGAGTTGTTCTATACATCCTTACCAAGTTCACTCATACCACGGCCATATCACCTCTGAGTAGGAAAGCTCTATCATTAACCCATATTTACCATGTCTATGTCACCTCTGAGTAAATATGTCAGTTTTCTCCTTTTTAACTTATTTTCTGTACCTAGAAACCAAGGTACACAGAAGATAATAGGTCTACCAAAATCATAAGATTCATCACAAGAATGAACAAAGCAAAAGGATCTTCATTTAAGCAGGAAGTAAAGGATTACATCAACATCAAAAAGGAGCAAAACACAAACTACATCTTCAGATCTCAAAAGACAGACAAAAATACTAAAATAAAATAGGGACATTGAATTTATTCATATTCTCGGAAACGGTGATTGCTGTAATGCCCGTAGTTCGTATTACGTATTTTGTATACATGTACGTTATCCCAACCTGTAGTTAGACTTGTCATGCTTGTCCTGATCCTGGTTTAGCTTATTTTGGGCTCATCCTGGTGTGGCTTGGCTTGGCTTGGTTTTGTTTGGTTGGGTTCGGTTGGGTTTGGGTTAGCATGAACCCCTACCTACCACCCATATCATCATTTATTAACCTAACACTCTTTCTCTCTCCTCATTCACTCTTCTTCTTCCCTACTATTACTTCTCCACCAACCTGAGAGAGAGAAGTTGTAGACAAGTACATCTTGCTTTATGAAGGAATTCTACTTTTATTGTTCCACTGTCTTCCTCATGTATTTCTAACCCACTTTAGTATTTAGCATTTTTCATTTCCGTGGTTAATTTCTTGTAGATCTAGCTTTGTGGTACTTTCGGTTTTCATGAGTTTTGATCTATCAACCCTGTATATTTTTGCTAGTTGATGGTTTCATGATGTAGAGAATTCCATTTTGCCCAAATTTGACCTACGAGAGTCTGGATTTGGGTTCCTATTATTGTTTGGAGGAGCATGGAGGCCATGGTATTTTCCATGGACATGTTCTCTGTGGGAGCCATTAATTGTACTTTTGGCCGCATGCAACATTGAGTTGCTGAGCCGCATGAGCATTTCTTAGCTTTGAGCCGCATGAGCATTTAATTTATTGGCCGTATATGGCATTAGTTATTTCTTGGCCGTATATGGCATTAGCTTTAACTGCTTTGGCCGCATGGCCTTTTTATTTAATTGCATTATTTAATTGCCTTTGGCCTTTTTAAATAGTTGCATGCAATTAATGCATGCATTAGCTTTTGCTTGCGTGGCCCATCAATTTATTGGCCGCATATGGCATCACTGTTCAGTTGGCCGCATAGGCTCAATGCATCGCCTTGGCCGCATATGCCCCCCTCCAATGTTTGCTAGCTGCATATGCTGCCCCTCCATTTAGTTGTGACCGCATGCATTAGGGTTGGCCGCATAGCTTGCATGGCCATTTTGCTTGTATGGTTTTAAATGGCATACAATCAGCTTACATGGTTTTAATTGCATGTATTTAATTGCATGGTTTTTAATTGCTTACACTTGCATGCATGGCTTGCTTGCATGGAATTCAAAGTCAGCCGCATGGCCATTTAATAATGGCATGCATTCAGCTTGCATGGTTTTAGTTGCATGCATTAGCTTGCATGGTTTTTAATTTGCATGCATGTCATTGCATGGTTTTTATTTGCTAGCACTTGCTTGCTTGCATGGCAACATGTTTAGCCGCATATGGCCAATCCAATATGCTGGCCGCATATGCATTTATTGTTGGCCGTATGGCACTTCAATGTTGGCCGCATGCTTATTAATATTTTGGCCGCATAAGGCCACAACAATATTTTGGCCGCATGGGCCATTAGGAATAGCTGGCCGCATATGGCCCAACCATAGCTGGCCGTATATGGCAGTTCAATAGCTGGTCGCATGCATTTGCTTACCGTACAGGCTCAATACTTTATTGCTTTAGTGCATGCAATTATTTAACTCTTGTACAGTGGCAACATTACTTATTGTTGGCCGCATGGCCACTATTAATTTATTGTTGGCCGCATGGCCTTAGTAAAACATTTTGGCCGTATGAAATTTTCCCTGAGCCGCATGAGTCCTCCACAGTCCTTGTCCCTGCTAATATTTAATTACTCCATGTATGCTTGTGCCATTAATTTTAATATATTCCCTGACACGATGGTGACCCATTGTGGTGCACTTTTGACAAATGACCTGACATGATGGTGACCCGTCGCGGTGCACTCTTGACAAGTAACCTGACTTGATAATTCTTGATGGTGGTCGTCGTGACGCACTCTCGACATGATAAATAATCTTGATAAGTAACATGACCTGACATGATAGTGGCCCGCCGTGGCGTACTCCTGACAAGTAAACCTGACGTGATATATCTCGATATGCTGTTGCGACGGCTAGCTTGACATGACAAGTATGAATGACCTGGACACCGTGGGCGATTGTGCTTGTACAAATGAACCCGTCTTGTCTTACATCATGTCTAGGACAGGGACCCCTGAGTACCACGGTTAGGGGTACCTACTGAAAATGGCTAAGGCTAAAAACTAGAATAATTCAGTAGTCATGAGAGATTTCCCCAGTTACAGGCGATCCCGTTATCCCGGCCACCATTGTTGGACTTGTAGCCTGCCGTCGAGTAGGGCACATTTCCAGCCCACTGTCATGTGGGGTACTTCATGAAACAAGTTCTATGCACACTGTCATATGTTGCACACCAAGCCACCTAACAATTCTTGATAATTGCTTAAATGAATCCAAGTCGCCTGGATAACCTGGATTAGCTGCAGGGCTTGTGGCTGGAGGAACATCTCACTGCATCTTGCTAGTAACTAGGCATGTGATGACCCTAGCTTGTTAAAGTATCAAGCTGTACTTATTGCTTGGCCGTGATTGTTGGATGAGGCATAATCAGTCTAGTCTTGTCTTGATCCTGTACAAGATTGTTACATGACCTAATTTTTTTATATTATCTTGTCGATAAATGGTGGGAAACCAAGTTCCGTTCAGATGAAGGGTTACAACCCCGGTCCTTGTTTGGTTTACGGGTTGTAACCTGGTTATCTGAATAGTTCCATGGTTATCTCGTCGTATATCATCCTGAGTTTTCGTATGCCCAGTTCTTATTATTTATTTATATTCTTGTGCTAATTGTTGGTTTTAGTTCCTAAGTGAAGCCTCCTTTGGGGCACTTGCTCTTTTTGGGGTCTGACCCAGCTGGTTTTGTATGGCCAGATTTCGAAGCAGCTCTAGAGGATCTACCGACTTCCCAGCAAGATGGTGACCACTAGAAGGAATCCTGGCAACGAGTGGGTTTATTTTGGCTCTCCCACTTTATTGTAAAATTCTTATTTCGAAGCGTTTAGCCGACGAGCACGTGTTACCTCGTATTGTATAACTTATTACTGTCTGCCTACGGGCTGTAACATGATTGACAAATCCTAGGGTTGATCATGTATGACGAAACTCTTGCTAGTCCTCACATTTTGTAACGACTAGCTTCATGATCAGCTGAATATATAATGTTTGGGACGTCTTACTATTGTATATTTGGTGATCTTACATCTTGTAACTTTACTTGCTTGCTTGAGATTGAGACATTTAGGCTTGTTATTGACCATAGGAGACTGATGGATTGTAGTTAAACCCTCATATATCTAGACAGCCATGACCGTATAGTGAGGTGGATTCCATTTCATTATACGTAGCTGGCTATGTATGCTTCCGCTCTCCAGTATTCTGGTTCTGGGGCGTTATAATTGCAAGGCAACCTACGAATCCTTACAGCCAGGGATCATAGTTGCGTTGAGGCATGTACCACTCCCTCAAAAACTTTGTATATGAAGGCTCAATCTGGTTGAGGTCTTCTTGTCACGACCCGTACCCGGTGTAGGGGCACGAAAAGTGGCTACGTCTAGCCTACGTCGCAGCGTCGACGGTAGAACACTGTCCTAGGTCACATACATCTAACAATTATAAGGTACATGTACAATATATACTCTTCAAATGGAGGATAATATAGAAATGTACAACTCAATCACAGCTAAGGTAGAAATACGATAAGATAGATAGATATAAAAGTCGCCAAATAAAGTACAACAGGAGAAAAAGTCTAAGTGTCTAAGATAACATCTCCACAACATCCAGAATAACAATATCCCAAAATAAATACATAATGTATCCAAAATAAGACAAGACAATAAAGTAAGATAACTAGTCTAGCTATCTAGCCTAGACTACTGGGGTAATTTTCTCTGCAAGGACTGGGTCCTCCTGGGAGTCCAGCTCGTAGGTGTCATCTAGGCCTGCTCCATAGTACGTAGGACAGAACTCCTCAATGTCATCTGTAATATTTCAACAGGTCTAGTCAGGACAGGAACGAGCACAATACATCTCACGCAGTACATAATATGACAGGAAATGTAAGCATGCTATAGAGTAAGATGCATGAAACGCTGAAGAATATACATGAAGTAAAAGAGATGACTGTAAGGAAATATCTACTATAAGTAAAGAACTAACAGTGGCTAGTGATGTAAAGTACAAGATAGCCACGTGAACGGCTTGAATTTGCACATGATTATTCTAAGAGTTTGCACATGATTACACTACTTTGGAATTGTTCACTTGACCATTTATACTTCCCGTACCCTAATCAATACACATTATGTTATTGTATATGATTTTACATGGGGGTCCATAAATGGGTGCACATGAAGTATACATAAGGGGCTCTGTGAATATGAGAGTACATGAATCACAAGAGTGCACATGAATGATAAAAGCACATGAATACATGATATACGTGAAAAATACATGACATGACGTATCCTGATGCTCTCGAGGGGGATAACATCTCATGAAGGGATCCATATAGTACCAATCCGTGTTAACAACATGACAGCATCAAGTAAAGTAATCTAGAGCATAAATATAAATCCTATCATGTATAAAACGGTCAGAGAATGTACTCGCCTGATATACTGCGTATCCGATGAGTATAGATGTCCAAACAAAGTAGATGAGTCTTATTTAGAGCAACACAGGTCACAACATGTCCAAAATGGTAATATTGAACTTTACAATGCATTCTATATGAATTCTAGGTCATTCTAGACTAAAATCAACTCTTGGTCAACTCTAGTCAACTACACTAGTCAAACTAGGTCAACCAAGCTATACTAGGTCCAAGCCTAGTCCCACAAGTCTCACTAAGCCTAACCAAGCCTAGGCTAGCACTCAAACACAATCAAAAGCCAAAATAAGTTATCATACACACAAATATAAAATACATATACGTATACAATATATATATAGGCATTCATATAGGCTAGTGCCTAATGCACAAGTAAGGCACATACATGGTATTTATATAAATAGGGGTGAATGTGTGTGTCAAATATTATAGTGGATAGCAGGTTATGAGTGTGATAGGGTAGGAGTGTGTGTATAGGCAATAATATTTGTGTGTGTGTACATGCCATAATATGTGTGTTAGTGAGTGATATGTGTGTATACAGGTAAATGAGAGCGATAGGGTGTGTGTGTGTTCAGCTGTGCGGACAGTGAGTTAGAGAGTGTGTGTGTGTGTGTGTGTGTGTGTGTTTATGACAGCATGCTAGAGAGTGTGTGTGTGTGTGTGTGTGTGTGTGTGTTTGTACAATGAGTGATAGTGTATCAGTGAGTGTGTGTACAGAGAGTTATATAGTGACAGTGAGTGGTATGAGAGAGAGTGTGTGTGTGTGTGTGTATAGGTTATGAGTGATAGTGAGGGGTGTGTGTGTGTTTTCTACAGCAGGTTATAGAGTGATATGTGTGTGATTCTCAGGTTTACATCTCAGTTCTTCAGGTTACTTGTGTTCTCAGGTTTACCTATGAATGGCAAGGGGTTAAACAATGGTATACAGCTGTAGAGAGTGTGTGTGTGTGTGTTCAGACAGAGGGTGATATGATGTGTGAAATAACCTTAAACATACACTACATTCTGAATTCAGAACATCAAAACCTGATACTTCAAGTATCAATAAATTCAACAGCCACCCTTAATGCAATTTCGAAACTTAAACCATTACTGCAATGAACACAGTTACGTGACTTATATTCCAGAAATTGTATACATGTCAATATTGTAATTTAATCATCAATTTAAACATTAAAAACCAGAACAAAACCCAGCTATGTGCACAGTATCAGTGTTCTGAACATTGAATGCAAAAACCTAATTTCTAATCGAAAATCAAATAACTCTCAAACCAATGTGCGTACAGATGTTAGGTACATATGTTCGTGTGTCAGAGGGGGTTTTGTGTCCACACAAGTGGACACGAAGTGTCCAAAACAAATTAAACATTCACAGATACAAACTGCACAGCACAACATCGTGCGGCGAGGATACGGGTTCGTGCACACGACACACGACACGTGACACCTCGTGCTCGTGTCCACGTGTTCGCCAGGGGTAGGGCTAGAGGGTCGATACCCCGATTTGAGTACAAGACGTGTCTGTGCGTGACACGACTCACGTATCAGTCGAAGGAAGTCGACTGAACAGTGTCAGTACAAAATGCGTACGTGCGTAAGAACGTGTCCGATACGACACGTGGCTTGGGGGTGACCTTTCAGTCACTGCCCCGACCCACTAGACAAGTATCAGGCCACCACGTGGCATATCATGTCCAGAATCTGTGTCGGGTAGCAGGGCACAGCTCGTATGTCTGTGCGACGTGTCCAGCCCCTCATTCGATACGACTCAAAGCCCCGATGATCGACTCAATCATACACGAAATCCAAAAGCACATGTAGCTCTACAACTTTGTTCAAAAAGATTTCAAAAATAATAATAATCATCTCCATTAAGGCATTTCATCAAACACCTATAAATCGACACTGATACGTGTCCGATACGGACACCAAATTAACACAAATTTTTACCAAACCTTTTCTACTGCTATGGGACACCTAGATAGATGCACTATGAAAAGAAAGCAGATTTTAGGGATGATTTGAAAGGATTACCTATAGAGAGCCAATCTCCAAGAAAAAGCCCCAAATTGTGAAGTCTCCTTCCTCAAGCAATGTCCAGTTGAGCTTTCCTCCTTGCAAGCTAGCTTCCTTCAACCTCTACTCCAGAATTAGAATCAAATGCAAAAGATTGGGATCAATTTGGTGGAGGAATGATGAAAGGGGGAAGAAATTAGGATTTCCTAAAGGATATTTTCTAAAAGAGGCAAGTGGTCGTGTAGAGATATTATATAAGCTGAAATTAGGTCATACTTGGGCTGCGGTGGCCGGCCATGTAGAGAATTAGGGTTAGGGTTTCATATGAATGGGCTTCGGGCCAAGATCATTAGCTAGTTAGCTCAACCCCTTAGCCAGAAGTCCAAATACAAAACTCTTCCAATCCTCTCATGAACCCTAGCCACACTCAAGTCAACTAAGACCAACTTAAGTTATATTAGGGTCCCACACCATGCTAATTAAGTTACCAAAGTCAAATTCAAAGTCAAACTCTAGGCTAGTATCTAAAGTCACAACTAGCAAAAGTCAAAAATTATAACACCAATGCAATAAATAATAAAATAATTCATAAAAACTAAAATGACCAAAATACCCTCAAGACTAAAAAGTGGTAGTGACACTTCTATAGGGGCAGGAGGGTCAGTTCCGATGCTACTACTCTCTGACGGTGGCTCCTCCTTAACTTCAACCTTGGGAGCAATCTCTTCCCTGATGGTCATTGGTTCTTCCTTGACCTCAACCTTTGGTAACACCTCCTCCTTAATCGGCTCTTGTTTGACGAGAGGAGACAGTATCTCTTCCTTCGTGACAGCCTCCGCCTTCGACATGGATACTGCAATAGAATCAGAGAAAAGTTAGCAAAATGACTTAGAAGCTCGAACAAGCATCTGAGGCACATCAACTGGGTTGAAACCCATGCGCACAGATAGAATCTCACCAAAGGTGCACACACAGGACCTAAGTCCATGTGCGTCAGCAATGGGAAGCCTAGGCGAATCAAATGCAAAAAGAGCTTCGACGTATCATCATGACTTAAGTCCATGCGTGTCAGCGAGAAAAGCTTCGGCGCATCATCATGACTTAAGTCCATGCACGTCAGCGAGAAAAGCTTCGATGCATCACCAAGACTAAGCCCATGTGCGTCAGCAATGGGAAGCCTAGGCGTGTCAATGGGGATGCGACTCATTTCAGTCACACCCACGCACCCCAACAGTGTTGCAACAAAGTGAAAACACCAAGGCAGGGGATCACCCACCAATCACTGTCTGCCGAACGTCGATGGGCATTGCTACGACGATGGGGATGTCCTCCACGTGGAGTTCCATGGGTTCCTTGTCCTTTCCTCTTCCTCGACCAGTACCGCCACGAGGAGTCTTAGGAGCTATCTCTCTAAAGAAGCTAGGGTTTTCGAAAGACTCTAGAGGAAGAAGGAGAAGGAGAAAAACAAAAGTAGAAAGCTCCCTCTTCCTCACAGACGCCTATTTATAGGCATGAGCCACGCGCATGAACCGATAAAGGCTGACATCAGCACAACTCTTCGGGTCTTGTGAAACTGATGGCTGCATATCTTCCAAAAGATCATCATTAATCTTCCAAAATTCGAGGCGTCATCTTCTTACAATAAAAACATAGAAGAACATGCACCCCCCATAGTGTGCAAAGTGGTCATGCGCCCAGAAGAGCCAAGCACCCAGACGAGGACATGCGCCCAGAACGATGACTACCCATGCTTTTTGTTCAAAGTATTTCAAAACATGACAGAAAGTTTTAAAAACTTTGAAGAGGGTCTTATAGAAGCATAGAATTTTAGGCACATCTAATGCCAGAACTCCTATGTGCCCTAACTCTTATGAGCCAAGAATCAATATGCGCCCGGAACAGAACACTTGGCACAGCAGAAAACAGCAAAGAAGTAGAGATATGAAAATGAGACTTTTATTTCATATGAAAGTTTATTACATGTCTTTTACAAAGGAGAATTCTTTTACAAAGGGAAAGAAAATCCTAAAAGCTACAGTCAGGCGCATCACTCGAAGTGCTATAGCCATGCGCATCACTTCAACGTACAGCCAGGCGCATCACTTAAGTGCTACAGCCAGGCGCATCATTCCAGCATCTCAGTGTAGGCGTATCCCCGAGCATAGTCAGAGTGAATCACTTCCTCGTCAACATGCGAGCACTCTAGCAGGAGGAGTGGCTCTTCTAGCCTAACCAAATCGGGGAACGATAGCCCCGACCTACGGCTCTTCCAGCATAACAAAAATTAGGGCACGACTGCCCCAATCTTTGGATATAATAGGCCCCTTCAGCCTGTATCAGGACACTACGATTCCGATATTTGGATGCAACAGGCACTTTCACAGGCTTGTACGAAAATAGGGCCGATGGTAAAAATACCAACACGGTACATCTTCGTCTTCGAAAGGAGTTCATCGTCAACTCGCCAAGGCAGGGGACCGATCGAGTTCGTCTCCATGAAGAAAAGCTAAGTGAAATAAAAAACAAAACTCTTTACAAAACTATTTATAGGCCGGGGCAACCTTCGTCCATAGGCTAAGTGGTAATCTCCCTATATCATGTGCAATGAATTTGCATTCATGACGATGAATCTGCCTCTTTGTATTCAACCAAGTCAAAACAGCCATTAACGCCTCGACGAACTCAACAAACGG
>JANAVB010016599.1:14844895-14874895 GCA_029216955.1 Iris pallida | reverse complement strand
ATTTTTATTTCTGTACCTTGGCATGTATATTATGCACCTTGCTAGTCATCTAAGGACCTGGCTATTTTCCAGGCTGAGACGAAGCTGAAGACTACCCGGAGGTTTATAGTTCGGGAGCTGAGACCGGAGGTGTACCAGCACAGGAGGACGAGATAGTGCCAGAGAATTTTTCGTGATCATGTTATAATCATATTTAGTCTTGCTACATTATTTCCTTTTCTTTTCATCAGACTTGTAGTTTATTTGTACTTTCTTTCTATTTTTGTGATTTTGGAATATTTTACCCGCACAGACTTCATTACTTTTATTGCTGGATATTTGAGACATTTCCTTATTTATTCTTGATCTCTTTGTGGACTCTGTGGATGTGATTAGATGTATATGCCTGTGGACTGTGTTATATTTTTGGTTGTTATCATGATTTACAACTTAAGTATTTTGCTAATGGGCTTGTTGTATAGCTTAGCCCATTGGTGAAGTGCTGCTGGCATGTATTCGTATACCTGGTCCTACGTATTTTGGGACTGGGGCGTTACATGTTTTTGTGGTGGCCTATGCAGGTCTACGTTAATCACTTCGGTAACGTTACTGTAACGATGTGAGCCTGCAATTAGAATAGAAAATACCTATAGGATCATATCCACATGCTTGATACCTTCCTTGACTTCGTTTCAAACTCTCACTTGACTTTTTGATTTGCATCCAGTTTGATTATGTTCTATCGTAGTCCTTATTTATTCATGCTAGCAAAACAAATCTTCATAATGGATGTATCTTTCCTTACTATCATATTAGGAAAGCAGGAGCACAGTCATTAGAAGTCATAAGTGCAGGTAGAGTCTTCACGAATTGTGCGATGTCATGGTGATATCTATACTATTAGCCCACAATAGCTTGAGGAATAGGACTTGAGGATACATCCACAAACAAGATTATAGTCTTCTCTCCGACTCTTCAGCATGAATGTTTCCATGTTATCTTCTTTTTCAACATGATTGCTTTTGTGTTCTTTCCTACTTATTTGGCTAAACCCTTCTATGTTGACTTCTTGAGTAATTCTTTCAGTTCTTTTTGTGCTAAGTTGTTGGAAAGTGTATTATGGATTGGTCTAAGGAAAAGTTTGAGAAATTATACTTATCCTTGTATTACGGAATCAAAGTTTTTGCAGCCAGAGAAATACTGGCGAGACAAGACTTCAGATAACGGCATTATGGCTACATATGTTTCTCAAATTTTACTTGAACCATATCCTATACATGTTGACATTTTTCCTGTATTTTTGTAAAAAAATTTAATTCAAAAGTATTTCATGGATTTGGCCAAGATAAGATCAAGAACCTGTATTACTTGGCATAGCAGACGTGCACTGCAGTCATCCGTCGTATTATAGAACAAGAAAGTTATTTGCAGCCAGATGTACATTGGCGTGGCAGTAACTTTATGTGACATAACCACGGAGATATATGGTTCTCGAGTCTTACCTAGACTATGTCCTATGCATCTTGTTTGGCTTCACATCGTTCTTGGAAATAATTCGACAAACCTTCCTGCTTTGCTTGACCCTATCCTTGTTTAAAATTGGTATATAGGTTTTTTTTACCCAGCTTTAGGTTCTCATTACCTTCTACTTATTAAATGACTAAAATAGTTAAAACCTTATAGTTATATTATAGAATATAATTAAGCTAGATATTGGTGTGATTGTGATGTTGGATAGCTAGAAACGGGTAAGTTTCTTATAGATGGATCCTAGTGAGATTATGAGTCGAGTATCAATGCCTGGATATCGGATGCGTAGAGTCCATTAGGAGGAATTGCTAGGAGTGATCTGACGAGTATCATTGAATAGGTTATAATACTATACCTACGATAGAATGGTACGACTAGTGGTATTAGAATTCTTCTGCAGTAAAACACTTTAATCCTTTTTTTTCCTAGCTTATTTTCGAGAAGCATCTTAGAGTTGTGTTGGGAGTATTAAGGAAGGAGAGATTGTTGTAGCACCCAGTTTCCCAAATGAGGGTAATTTTGAAATTTCGGGTTTATAATTATTTTAATAATGATATTTAATTTATGATATGATTTTTGGTGATTTTAAATTATTTTAAAATTATTTAAATCAATGACTTGTGGTTTTAACGTTTTGCTAGTAAAACTCTAGAGACTGTTTGACCTAGAGCCTAACCATGTGATTATGATATTTTAATGTCATTTTTGGCCTAAGGATATTTTTTGTATTTGACCTATTTGAATTATTTTGATATTATTTTATTATTTATGATATTGTTTTGGGGTTATTTGAGTCGGGTTCGAATTTCAACTCAATCCGACTTGAAACGGAGACCCGGGGGTAGTTTGACTCTAGTGGGACCCACACACTAGTTAGGCATAGCCCACATGATATTAATTTTAGTCCACATGATAGAAATATTTTAGTTAGAGGTTAGACTAATTATTATGGATAAGGTTAGTGTGATTAGAGACTTTAGAATGACTAATTTAGCCCCAACCAATTAGCCCTTTCCTAATACTCATAAAATAGGTTAGTAGGGGCATTTTGGACCTTACCATAATAGGACAAATAGCCCCATATGGCCAGCCACTTTGGGAGAGGATAGGCTCAAGTTCATTTCATTATTTTCATCCACACTCTCTCTCTCTCTTGTTCTTCCCCAAATTCTTAGAGAGCAATCCCTAGCAATTTTTCCACCAAATCCTTCTATTTCATCACCAAATCTTCTTCTTTGCTTCTCCATTCTAGCCAAGGAGGAAGCTACCCAAGTTTGGGAGGATTCGGAGCTCGTTCGTGTCCTTTTGGAATCTCTACGTGTCGGAGTCGCTCCGGGAAGGCTTTTCTTCGATTCGATCTACCGGAAGGTATAAATCCCTTCTCTTATTCATTTTCTCATGCATATAGGTCTATTTTGAACCCATAGGAATGACTCCCATGGTTGTATCTCCATTTGTGTCCATTTCGTGTCCATTTGGAAGTCATAGGAGTGTCCTTTGTGTTGTGGTTGTGTCCATGTGGGAAAATCCCAAATTTGGACACACTATGTGTTGTTGTTATGTATGAATAAATTATTACATGTTTAATCTCATATTTTTGTATTGGAGATGTGTTCTATAGTGTCTCATATATATATATTAGTGTAGAGGGTGAGTTCTTGATATATTATGTTATATACTTGTGTTCTTTTGTCTCAAACTACCTAAATCCGTCATGATTTTTATCCACGTTTTTAATTTCAGCTCTAACTTAGAAATGTCATAACTTCTAGCTCAAAGCTCGGTTTAATCTCCTATTTTTTTAAAAGAAGCGTATTGAAGTTAGCTTTCCAAAAACATGTATTAATAGGCCTAATTCTTTCTGTAACTTTCTGGAGAATTATTTGAGTGTCAGCTGTACGAAAGACAAACGCGTTCTCGGTGTTTTCGCGATTCCGGGAGTTTTTGGAAACGAAAACGCGATCCGTTTGAAGTTTTGGAAAGTTAACACATAGATCTATAACATACTTTAATCCTAGATTTTAATTCATGCTGAGATGGTACAGTATTGATTATTAGTAGGAGTTACTATTCGGCATATGTATTTTGTGCACCCTTGTGTGTAATATAATGTTTTATTTGATTTTAACCCATGTTAATATATATACATTATGTAATTAAATAGAGAATGCAAGCATGAGTAAATGGTTAAATAAATGATGTATGAGGTGTAAGTATCATATCTAATGTAAGCATGTATAAGTATGGCTTGTAATGAATATGTAGGTTCCATAGTATGTAATGTATGGTGCATATAGTAGTGCAAGAGAATAAATGAATGATGAATGAATGCAAGCATGAATGTAATATAATAATAGATATAATGTATGCAATATACAAGTTAATGAGATGTAATGTTCTATGTTAACACAAATCCTATATTACCTCATGTACCCCTTACACTATGTTGACACTATCACACTTCACACTTTGTTCACTTACACTTTGACACTCTTTGATATGTATACACTATGTATGCCCATTTAACCCTCATTTGCCCCTTTGCCATGTTCACATACACACACATAGCCTCTTAAATAAGTATTTATGAATATAGTTAACTTAGCTATGTATGTATATTATATATATGTTAGCATATTGTGTTGTAATATATAAGTTTATATAACCATTTGAAATGCCATGATTATAGACCTAATGTTGAATACCAATATATGCATGTGTATAAATGTGTAGACATATATAACTTAAAGTAATAGATTACCTAGTGTATATCCAATGTGAATTCTTGTCTATTTGAGTATTGAATAATTGCATGCTATATAGAGTTGGGTGTATGTTGGCTTGTATAGCCTTGTATTGATGTGTCCTTGCTAGGATAGTCTTGGTTAGGCCTAGTAAGACTTACTGGATTAGGACATGACCTAGTTTGACTAGTACAGTTGACCAGAGTTGACCAAGGGTTGACTTTGGCCTAGTTTGACCTAGATTCATGTAGAATATATTGTAGTGCTTTATATTACCCTTATGGACATGTTGTGACTTGTGCTGTTCTAATTAGGAGCCAGACACCTCTCCTCGAATAGTATCTTTACCTTGGACATTCAGATATTAGGCGAGTACATTCTCTGATCATTTCATATCCAGTTTAGAATTATTTTCCTACTTTAAATTACTTTACTTGATACTGTCACGTTGGTCACACGGATTGGTACTATATGGATCTTTTCATGAGATGTTATCCCCCTCGAAAGCATCAAATACTGCATGTTTTATGCGTTTCACGAATCATCACGTATCTCTATGCTTCCTCTGATTCACGAATCGCTTGTGACACATGTACTCTCATGCTCACAGAGCCATCATGAATCACCTTTATGTATCACTCATTTATGAGCCATGTGAAGTTTCACGAATCTTAACATAACTTGAACAGATCCTTGTGTATTGATTGGGGATGGGGGAGTAGAAATAGACATGTGAATATTATCCAAGTAGCTGTAGTCATGAATCACTCTCTTAGCTGTAGTCATGAATCTCCTATGCCATTCACATGTTTATATTTTACTCTGACTCACTAGTCACTGTTAGTTCTCTATGTATAGTAGATATTTCTATTACAGTTCTCTTTCTCTGTTTACATACTGTATTTCCTTCAGATCCTGTATCTTACTTTACTGCATGATTATATTTTCTAACCTGCTATGATCTGTTGAGATGTACTGTGCTCGCTCTAGTCCTGACTGGACCCGTTGATAAATTTTACAGATAGCCTGGAGGTTGCCTGCTAGCCTAGAGGAGACAGTAGAGGTTGCATAGATAGCTAGGGTTTTTGCTTATAGTTTATTTTTAGTCATCTTGAGTTGTATTTATGGATTACTGTATTTGAGTTTTGAGATGTATTCTGAGTTTGTATCTTAGACACTTAGACTTCTATCTGTTGTATCTCTTTTCGATTTCATGTTTTATCTATCTTTCTTTATGCTCTACCTTAGATGTGATTGAGTTTACATTCTGCTATGTCACCCCCATTCGGAAAGTATAAACTGTTTAGTCTTATACTGTTAGATGCATTGAGACCTAGGACAGCGTTCTACCGCCGACACTACGGCGTAGACTGGGCGTTGTTACGTTCTCGTGCCCTAACTCTAGGGTACGGGTCGTGACACGTTTTTAGTGGTGGCCCATACAGGTCGAGATTCGCATTAGTGCGATTTCGTAGTAGCGCAACGACTTAGTTGTACTACTACGAGCCTGCTATAGGATATATAAATTAAGATGTTAGGATGAGAGGATACTCAATCACTGTTAGGATTCCTTGAGAGATTCCTGGGATGACCCTTGAGAATCTCATTTTGAATTCTGATTTAAACTCCTTTTCCTTGTTTTTATTCACCTTTTTCCTTGATTTGAATTTGATTTTGTGGATTCATTGTAGAACTTTGAATCCTGGTATTAGTTGATGATTTTGATAAAATTTTATAGTTGTTGATTTAATTTTGTATTTAGATTAATATTTTTAAATCCAAGGTACTCAATCACACTTAGGATTCTTTGAGAGATTTCTGGGACGACCCCTGAGAAACTCATTTTGAACTTCAATTGGAATTCCTTTTCCTCTTGTTTGGATTCACCCTCATTCCTTGCTATTGAATTTAAGCTTGATGGGTTCCTCTCGTTTGAACCGATGAGAAGGAACATATCTTCATTATTCTTTCTCGCCATTATTCCCTTGCATTCTTATTTACCTCTTATCTTAAACTCTGTCTCATTACATTAATTACCCATATCTTGTCGTCCCTACCAGATGCACTTCGAAACCCTTGAATCTTCGTATCTTTTGCATGGGGAAGGCTAAGGAAGTGACGTAAATTATGTAGCTCAGAGAAGACGTAACTGGTTATCAGATGACTAACTCGATCTTCATTATTTTTGTGCATTAATTACCACCTCTTGAACTCCCACTTTCTAATTGAGATCCTTGACGTTCCTTATCGTGACTTTGATATTCGGAATGTAATACTAGCTGTTACCCTCCAATAAATCTTATATGCAAGACCTAGACGAGCTCACCTTCGTGTAGGTATATCATGTCCCACTAAAACCCGTCTTCTTGTACTCTATTTTCTTGATATAATTTTCTGGTCAACTGGCTAAACTATAACCTCTACCATTATACTAAATTTCTTCTTATTTTAATTAGAAATCCAGCCTTGACTCAATTCTTTCGACCCGACATCTGATGGTGTTCTGCTTGTTTCCTTAGATGCTTAACCTTGTACCACATCTGATTACTTGACCCGTTGGTTAAGAAACTTGGACTATGTAATTCCTTTCATCATTACCACCCTTATATCTTGTGCTGCTAAATTAGCCTTAGTTTTGCAAGCTTATCTATTTTCGAGCTTGGTCATGACATATTTTATTGGGTGGCCACCCACTAATATATTATCTAATCAGAACCGGTACATGATGGTCTGATCAACCTATTGCACTTTGGTTCGCTTTTTCATGTATCAATCTACGAGAATGGAGACATAGTTAAACTTGACCCTAGAGTCTCATTCGCGACAGCCTTGACAATTCTCCTTGAAATCTTTTCATCGCCTATGAACCTCGTATTCGTACTCAGTCGAATTAAATTTAATCATGACCTGAACCTCCATCATTGGATGCTCGTGCTCATACTTTGATTTTATTGATTTTCCTTCTTGCCCAAGTCTCGTTTTATCCCGAAATTGATCAACTTAGATCGTGTCAAGACAAAAATCTATTTGTGATTTGTTGTGCCTAAATTTTTAATTTTTGTCATTTTATGGAATAGTAACCTTTTAATAATTTCTTAGTTGCTTGTTAATGACCAATTTTTATATAGGATGGTAGACAGCCCTACAACCTTGATGATTGTTGTTCCCTTACCTTCCCAATTAGGACACCCTAGATTGTTTGTGTGTTGATACCATAGTACTGTTTTGATCTAGAATGATTAGTGTACCTAGGTGAGACTTCCAACTGCTACGGTATGCCCTGACCTTGTATACTATTCCTTCAAATTGCATGATTTAGATAAAAAAAATTGAGACCTTGATTGTTGGGAAATAGGGACGTCACTCCATTAGTATCAGTTGTAGATATATATGGGTTAGTCCTTGATGTGGGGATGTGTGTCTATAAATATGTAGCTTAGGAGATTTAGGAGAGATTATAGTATCAGCCTTGATAGGATGTACTAGTCTTTTGGTGAGTATAAATGTGTTATGAGAGATAGGGGCCTATATGTCTTAGTAATGCATCATTCCTACGGTAATAGAATGTATTAATAGATGGTTAATAGGAAGATAATAGTTTGAGCATACCTATAGCCTATGATCAGTTCCTTTTCATCCTTAGTTAAGACCACTTTAAAATAGGTCCAGTCCCTTGGATATAGGTTCCAGTCCATATTCTATTGAAGTTCCATTACCGCCGTACAACAGAGCAGTATTGGAGGTATTCCTAGATTGACACTTTTTAGATGTCCGTTTATTATTCCAGTGTTAGGAAGTATTACCTTAGATATTAGGTAGGTTAGAGGCTCTAGAATGAGTACTATCGATCTTAAATTTCGAGGACAAAATTTTTCTAAGGTGGGTAGAGTTGTAGCACCCAGTTTCCCAAGTGAGGGTAATTTTGAAATTTCATGTTTATAATTATTTTAATAATGATATTTAATTCATGATATGATTTTTGGTGATTTTAAATCATTTTAAAATTATTTAAATCAATGACTTGTGGTTTTGACGTTTTGCTAGTGAAACCCTAGAGACTGTTTGACCTAGAGCCTAACCATGTGATTATGATATTTTAATGTCATTTTTGGCCTAAGGATATTTTTTGCATTTGACCTCTTTAAATTATTTTGATATTATTTTATTATTTATGATATTGTTTTGGGGTTATTTGAGTCGGGTTCAAATTTTAACTCAATCCGACTTGAAACAGGGACCCGGGGGTAGTTTGACTCTAGTGGGACCCACACACTAGTTAGGCATGGCCCACATGATATTAATTTTAGTCCACATGATAGAAATATTTTAGTTAGAGGTTAGACTAATTATTATGGATAAGGTTAGTGTGATTAGAGACTTTAGAATGACTAATTTAGCCCCAACCAATTAGCCCTTTCCTAATACTCATAGAATAGGTTAGTGGGGGCATTTTAGACCTTATCATAATAGGGCAAATAGCCCCATATGGCCAGCCACTTTGGGAGAGGATAGGCTCAAGTTCATTTCATTATTCTCATCCACACCCTCTCTCTTGTTCTTCCCCAAATTTTTAGAGAGCAATCCCTAGCAATTTCTTCACCAAATCCTTCCATTTTACCACCAAATCTTCTTCTTTGCTTCTCCATTCTAGCTAAGGAGGAAGCTACCCAAGTTTGGGAGGATTCGGAGCTCGTTCGTGTCCTTTTGGAATCTCTACGTGTCGGTGTCGCTCCGGAAAGGCTTTTCTTCGATTCGATCTACCGGGAGGTATAAATCCCTTCTCCTTTTCATTTCCTCATGCATATAGGTCTATTTTGAACCCATAGGAATGACCCCCATGGTTGTATCTCCATTTGTGTCCATTTCGTGTCCATTTGGAGGTCATAGGAGTGTCCTTTGTGTTGTGGTTGTGTCCATGTGGGAAAATCCCAAATTTGGACACACTATGTGTTGTTGTTATGTATGAATGAATTATTACATGTTTAATCTCATATTTTGTATTAGAGATGTGTTCTATAGTGTCTCATATATATATATATTAGTGTAGAGAGTGAGTTCTTGATATATTATGTCATATACTTGTGTTCTTTTGTCTCAAACTACCTAAATCCGTCATGATTTTTATCCACGTTTTTTAATTTCAGCCCTAACTTAGAAATGTCATAACTTCTAGCTCAAAGCTCGGTTTAATCTTCCGTTTTTTTAAAAGAAGCGTATTCAAGTTAGATTTCCAAAAACAGGTATTAACAAGCCTAATTCTTTCTGTAACTTTCTAGAGAATTATTTGAGTGTCAGCTATACGAATGATAAACGCGTTCTCGGTGTTTTCGCAATTCCGGAAGTTTCCGGAAACGAAAACGCGATCCGTTTGAAGTTTCGGAAAGATAACACATAGATCTATAACATACTTTAATCCTAGATTTTAATTCATGCTGAGATGGTACAGTATTGATTATTAGTAAGAGTTACTATTCGGTATATGCATTTTGTACACCCTTGTGTGTAATATAATGTTCTATTTGATTTTAACCCATGTTAATGTATATACATTATGTAATTAAATAGAGAATACAAGCATGAGTAAATGGTTAAATAAATGATGTATGAGGTGTAAGTATCCTATCTAATGTAAGCATGTATAAGTATGGCTTGTAATGAATATGTAGGTTCCATAGTATGTAATGTATGGTGCATATAGTAGTGCAAGAGAATAAATGAATGATGAATGAATGCAAGCATGAATGTAATATAATAATAGATGTAATGTATGCAATATACAAGTTAATAAGATATAATGTTCTATGTTAACACAAATTCTATATTACCTCATGTACCCCTTACACTATGTTGACACTATCACACTTGACACTTTGTTCACTTACACTTTGACACTCATTTATATGTATACACTATGTATGCCCATTTAACCCTCACTTGCCCTTTTGCCATGTTCACATACACACACATAGCCTCTTAAATAAGTATTTATGAATATAGTTAACTTAGCTATGTATGTATATTATATATATGTTAGCATATTGTGTTGTAATATATAAGTTAGTAGGGGCATTTGAAATGCCATGATTATAGACCTAATGTTGAATACCAATATATGCATGTGTATATATGTGTAGACATATATAGCTTAAAGTAATAGATTACCTAGTGTATATCCAATGTGAATTCTTGTCTATTTGAGTATTGAATAATTGCATGCTATATAGAGTTGGGTGTATGTTAGCTTGTATAGCCTTGTATTGATGTGTGCTTGCTAGGATAGTCTTAGTTTGGCCTAGTAAGACTTACTGGGTTAGGACATGACCTAGTTTGACCTAGTTTGACTAGTGCAGTTGACCAGAGTTGACCAATGGTTGACTTTGGCCTAGTTTGACCTAGATTCATGTAGAATGCATTGTAGTGCTTTATATTACCCTTCTGGACATGTTGTGACTTGTGCTGTTCTAATTAGGAGCCAGACACCTCTCCTCGGACAGTATCTTTATCTTGGACATTCAGATATCAGGCGAGTACATTCTCTGATCATTTCATATCCAGTTTAGAATTATTTTCCTGCTTTAAATTACTTTACTTGATACTGTCACGTTAGTCACACGGATTGGTACTATATGGATCTTTTCATGAGATGTTATCCCCCTCGGGAGCATCGGATACTGCATGTTTTGTGCGTTTCATGAATCATTACGTATCTCTATGCTTCCTCTGATTCACGAATCGCTTGTGACACATGTACTCTCATGTTCACAGAGCCATCATGAATCACCTTCACGTATCACTCATTTTATGAGCCATATGAAGTTTCACGAATCTTAACATAACTTGAACAGATCCTTGTGTATTGATTGGGGATGGAGGAGTAGAAATAGACATGTGAATATTATCCAAGTAGCTGTAGTCATGAATCACTCTCTTAGCTGTAGTCATGAATCTCCTATGCCATTCACATGTTTATATTTTACTCTGACTCACTAGTCACTGTTAGTTCTCTATGTATAGTAGATATTTCTATTACAGTTCTCTTTCTCTGTTTACATACTGTATTTCCTTCAGATCCTGTATCTTACTTTACTGCATGATTATATTTTCTAACCTGCTATGATCTGTTGAGATGTACTGTGCTCGCTCCAGTCCTGACTGGACCCTTGATAAATTTTACAGATAGGCTGGAGGTTGCCTGCTAGCCTAGAGGAGACAGTAGAGGTTGCATAGATAGCTAGGGTTTTTGCTTATAGTTTATTTTCAGTCATCTTGAGTTGTATTTATGGATTACTGTATTTGAGTTTTGAGATGTATTCTGAGTTTGTATCTTAGACACTTAGACTTCTATCTGTTGTATCTCTTTTCGATTTCATGTTTTATCTATCTTCCTTTATGCTCTACCTTAGATGTGATTGAGTTTACATTCTGCTATGTCACCCCCATTCTGGGAGTATAAACTGTTTAGTCTTATACTGTTAGATGCATTGAGACCTAGGACAGCGTTCTACCGCCAATACTGTGGCGTAGGTTGGGCGTTGTTACGTTCTCGTGCCCTAACTCTAGGGTGCGGGTCGTGACAATTGTATGCTAAGCTTAGTAAGTGTGATTTTTGCCTTGATAGTGTTCCCTTCCCTGGATATATTATCTCGGGAGAAGGACTTTCAGTTGATCAGGAAAAGGTAGCTACCGTAGAGTCTTGGCCGACACCAACATCGGTTGCAGAAGATTGGAGTTTTCTCGGACTTGCAGGGTATTACAACAGGTTCATAGAGAATTTCTCACGGGTTGCAGAGCCGATGACATGGTTGAACCGTTAGGATCAGCAGTTCCAGTGGACAGAAAATTGTCAGAAGGCTTTGAAGAGTTGAAGAAGAGGTTAACCTCAACACCTATTTTGACGCTTCCTTCTGGATCGAGAGGATTCGTGGTTTATAGTGATGCGTCAGGTAGTAGACTTGGATGTGTTTTGATGCAACATGGAAAGGTCATAGCCTACGCATCG
The DNA here is from genome assembly GCA_029216955.1 of Iris pallida. Lineage (NCBI taxonomy): Eukaryota > Viridiplantae > Streptophyta > Magnoliopsida > Asparagales > Iridaceae > Iris > Iris pallida. The sequence continues at coordinate 14,862,643 of JANAVB010016599.1, read as the reverse complement.
AGGTAGATGATGGTATATGAGAAGAATTACCCTACTCATGATCTGGAGTTATCAACAGTGTTCTTTGTATTGAAGTTATGGTGGCATTATTTGTACGGAGAGCGTAGAGGCATTATTTGTACGGAGAGCGTATGGAGATATTTATGGATCATAAGAGCTTGAAGTACGTCTCATGCAAAAGGAGCTGAATATAAGACAGAGGCAGTAGTTGGAGCTCATGACAGACTATGATATAGAATTGCAGTACCATCCTGGCAAGGCGAACGTAGTGACAGATGCTTTGAGTAGGAATCCTACTGCATATTTCTTAGCAGCTCAGTCACAGTTATTAGAGGATCTTCAAGAGCTTGGAATAGAAGTCATTATGCTGGGACAACAATGATTACTTGCCAATCTTGAAGTATATTCGTCACTTGTGGATAGAATCAAGGAAGCGTTACCTACAGATGCAAGATTTTGAAGACTTCGCGAGAGGATAGAGATAAGAGCGACAGATACTTGGACCATATCTTGTGACGTAGACAGTCAAAAAAGTGAAGCGAATTCAGAGTCATCTTCAGGCAGCTCAAGACCGGCAGAGCATTGGGCCGATATGCATCGTCGACCACTGGAATTCAAGGAGAGAGAGCATGTATTTTTGAGGATTTTACTGACTCGTGGCACTACTAGATTCGAGAGTAGGAGAAAGTTGAGTCCAAGGTATAATGGACCATTCGATATCATTGAGCGTGTAGGTGAGGTGGCATATCGTCTTGTATTACTCCTATCACTAGAGGGAGTGCATGATGTATTCCAGGTCTCACAGTTGAGGAGGTATGTAATTGATCCCAGTCATGTGGTAGATCACTCTGAGATCACGGTAGGTATCTTGGATACGAGTGAGAAGACGCTTAGAGGGAAGACGATTAGACTGGTTCGAGTTGCATGGAGGTACCATTCTCCGGAAGAATCAACTTGAGAGCGTGAAGATTCCATTCGTGACCGTTATCCCAAGTTATTCGAAGATGTCGGTAAATCTTAGCTTAATTATTCTTATGATAAGTTTTCTTTTTATAATTGTGTTATTTTTAATTTTGAGGACGAAATTTTCTAAGGTGGGTAGGTTGTAAGCCCCCTCATTTTTGGATCTTATTTTTAATTATTTTATATAGATATTTTAATTTATTAAAGTCAATAATGACTATGTTAGTAGTTTGTTGTAGCTTTGATTTTGGAAGCACAACAAATATTGTTTTCCCAAATCCAGTTCCATATTTGAATTCTAGACTCGTCCACCTTAAGTTTGATATATCATGTCCCATCCAATTTTGCTTTTCAACATTTCTTTGACTTTGCGCATTTTCGGGCCAACATAGGCCAATTTGAGCCATTGACGTAATTTTAAGCCAACTTCCAATTTGCTTTTGGGACTTGACATAGATCGAAACCGTATGACCCAATATATGGTTTTGACCCATGTTGAGTCTACAATTCATATGCCTAGGGTGCACCATCCAATCGAGTTTCCATGTGCTACTTATTTACAAATGGCACATGAGACTCATTAAATTAATTTTTCGGGTCCAATTTGACTAGTAATGCTACTCGGACCCTAACCTAGTCAACCCTACTAGTTAGAGCCTAACTAGGAGTACCAAAACCAAGTATGCATATATTTAAGAAAATTTTCAGGATTAAATTTCAGCTATATGCAATATTCTCTTATATCTTTGACTTGGTCAAACATCTAACCAATATATATATATATATATATATATATATATATATATATATATATATATATATATATATATATATATATATATATGAAGCGGATCAAAAGCCACCCTTAGAAAACCCCCTAAAAACCCCCCTCACTCTAATCCGTAATTTAATGTTAATATTAACATTAAATACTAAAATTAACATTAAACTTAACATTAAAATTAATATTAACATTAACATTAATATTAACATTAACATTAACATTAATATAAAAAATTAAAAAAAAATATTAATATTAACATTAACATTAATATTAATATTAATATTAACATTAATATTAACATTAATATTACGAATTAGGGTAAGGGAGGTTTTAGGGGGTTTTCTAAGGGGGGCTTTTGATCCGCTCCCATATATATATATATATATATATATATATATATATATATATATATATATATATATATATATATATATATATATAAAATTTTATATATATATATATATATATATATATATATATATATATATATATATACCTATCAAACCCTAACCATCCCCCTCTCTCATAATCACCCACTACTCCATAAATCTCCCCAAACCTAGCGGCCACCACTCCAAACCCGAAACCCTAGCCGACCCCCTATTTCTTTATGAAATATAATTTCTCCTCGATTTTTGTGCCAACCACCACCACTTAGACGTCCCTCTCAACATCCCCTTCCACCCTAGCAACTGTAGGAATAACCTTGCGGCCGTTAGAGAGGTGCACGACGCGCTACTTGGGCCGAAACTCCGTCGAATCGAAGTCTGAAACGTCACAGCAGATTAGTCAACTTGTAGATAATATTTCATCCACTTTTTCTCATCCATTTCTCTTCAAACCAAATCTGAGAGTTACCTTTGTATGTCTACTCCAACCTCTGATTGCTGGATCTCCTAGTTCCAAGCGGTTTGTCCGTGGCGTTGATTCTACGACAGGGTATCCAGAACTAATGAATTCAGTTGTGGGACACGTTTTGCCTATATAAGTTCAGTTTCTAACCTTTTAATATTTTTATTCAAAATCTAGACGTCGATACCTTTCCGACGCATATCTGAAAGTTAGGTTTTAAATCCGTTTGCTATTTTTAAAAATTCATGACATTTGTTGTGTCACTGAACTCCGAAAAATTCTGTTTTCCTTGTGTCCAAAAGTGTCAAAACTCCATGAATCCGTATTAAGCTTTATGTTGTGCATGGTTTAACATTATAAATACTATTTTAACTAATTTTTTTAATTTGTACAGAATTTATTATTTTATTTTATCATTGTTTTAGATCTAAATTAATGGGTCGATTTGAGGAAGTCATATGTGGCATTGACATAAGGCCTCTTATGAAAGGCTTTCCTATTAAAAATAGAATTATAGCAATATATAAATATTTATAGATAAATTCCAAAATTTAAATATATTATTTTGTTATAATTGTAAAGTATTTACGAGAGGATTTGGTACCTATACGTACTTATATAATAGATGTAGTGTCGTAGCAACGTTATGACAACTATGAGGCATAGATACTCATATAATTTATATATGGTATGTTGATATAGAATATTAAATATAGTGTATTATTATAGGTGGGCTTGGGAGGATCGATATGGACACCGGAGTTGGACAGGCCTACCCGCAGACAGCAGTTACAGGCAAGCGTGCCTTGCCATCGTTACAGATCTTTCTTTTCTGTCTTGTTGTTTTTTATTAGCATTGCATGACGTAGGACGTTGATACTTAGTGTCCATTTATAGACGGATGCCGATGTCATGATAGTGATATCGAGTATTGACACTAGGCATTACATACATACTGATGTGTCCATTGACACAATTGACCACAAGACACCGACACATTCATGATGCGAGGTTTACATGACTATTCGTGGTATTGACCTCGTGTTAGCATTCTAGATATCTTTATCAGAATTGCTTTTACTTTTGAGATGACTACAGACTTGACATTGCTGAATTCTAGACATAGGGATTGGGGAAAACTTGACTATAATATCAGACCTATTATCGTATGGCCCGTTGTTTAGTGACCTTTATCTCTGTAGTAGATTAAGGGATTATCACTATCGAGAATTGATTGTCCTTGGTGCCACGACACAGGTACTAGGGACAATACCCTGCTGAGGTGCTAGTGAGCCTTAGTGGAAGGGGTCTGGTATTCTAGAAAAGTATCTCACTTGCTTAGCACATAGACGGATATAGTAGATTGCCCTAGTTCATATTTTTATTCCTGTACCTTGGCATATATATTATGCACCTTTCTAGTCCTCTGAGGACCTGGCTATTTCCCAAGCTTAGACGAAGCTGAAGACTACCCGGAGGTTTACGGTTCGGGAGCTGAGACCGGAGGTGTACCAGCACAGGAGGACGAGATAGTGCCAGAGGATTTTTCGTAATCATGTTATAATCATATTTAGTCTTGCTACATTATTTCCTTTTCTTTTCATCAGACTTGTAGTTGATTTGTACTTTCTTTTTATTTCTGTGATTTCGGGATGTTTTACCCGCACAGACTTCATTACTTTTATTGCTGGATATTTGAGAAGTTTCCTTATTTATTCTTGATCTCTTTGTGGACTCTATGGATGTGATTAGATGTATATACCGGTGGACTGTGTTGTATTTTTGGGTATTATCATGATTTACAGCTTAAGTATTTCGCTAATGGGCTTGTTGTATAGCTTGGCCCATTGGTGAAGTGTTGCTGGCATGTATTCGTATACCTGGTCCTACGTATTTTGGGACTTGGGTGTTACATATATATATTTATATATATATATATTTATATATCATTCATTCATTCATATCCCATATACATGCATACTTCAGTTCATGCATTATATCCATTCACATATCAGTAAGTTGCATACATATACTTATTTTCATTACATATATGTCATTCATGCATATTACATACTTACATGCATCTATACATTATATACATTGTATACAACATGTAAAAATAGAAGAGGGGGAAAACTGAAATGGAAAGGGAAGGAAAGAAAAAATGTAAGAAAAAGGAAAAATAGTGGACATATACATGCTTGCATCATATATTCTACATTACCATACATGCTATCATTATATATTGCATTACATTATGTATACATTATGCATTCATATCTATCATTACATGTATACCTTGCATTCGTATCTAGCATTCATTATATACTTTTATGCATACATTGTATATCATTCATGCATTTAGGCATTGCTTACATACATTACATTGATTGCATTCCTACTTGCTTGCATTCAACCATATATATACATTAATGTAAAGAGGATACATATCAAATATAAATCATTTCATTCATCTGACATATCATGCATTACATACTCTACATTCATTTAATATCCATACGATATAGGCTCATAGGTTACACAAAACGCCTATATCGTATAGTCACTCTTCTACGTAAAACTAATACTATACCAATTGGGCCTTCACTAAATTCTAGGAATAAAGTATGTCGTAGCCCTTTGTGTTAGATTTCCGAAACTTTAAACGGATCGTATTTTCGTGTCCGGAAGCTCCCGGAATCGCAAAAACACCAAAACGCGTTCGTCTTTCGTACAGATGACACTCAAATAGTTTTACAGAAAGTTGTATAATGATTTTGGCTTATTAAAATATATATTTGGAAAGCTAACTTCGATATGGTTCTTAAAAAAGGAGAGATTAATCGGAGTTCTAAGCTAAAAGTTATGACATTTCTAAGTTGCTTTGGTTAATAAAAACGTGGATGAATATTATGACGAATTTGAGTTGTTTTGGACAAAAGAAACACATGTAGGCCAAGATACATGGATACCAACATAGGTATCCAAATGAAACTCATTCTAACCATCCTAACTAAGATCAATCCACTCTCTAACCATTCTAAAACTGAATTTAAATATTTATTTAAACTATTAGCATACATACATACACATGGGGTGTCCTAATTTGGGATATATCAAGTAGGACACAAGACACATATCTAAAATCCTCAAAAAAGTCCCAAATGGCCTCAAATTTGAATCCAAATAGGGTACATACATGGGGGTGGATCCTATGGATTCAAAACTAACTAATATGCATAAGAAATCAATTTAGAGGGTTGGTTTACCTATTGGGAGTGGAATCCCAATGATACTTCTAAGGACACGGTTTCGACACGAAGATCTTACAAAAAGGATACTCCTCCTTGCACTTTACTCCAAATCTTTGCTAGTACCATCCCTTGGTAGTATGAGAAGGTTGGATGGAAGTTTTGGTGGAGGGATGTAAAGATTTGGAGATCAAATCAAAGAGGGAAGCTCTCTAATTTGGGGAAGAACACTTTGTGATGGAAAAGAGGCAAGATGGAATAAAATGAAAGAAAGGGAGGCTAACCTAGCTATCGTGGCTGCCATTAAATCCTATTTGGGCCTTGGGGGAAAGCCCAATAAGGCATCAACTAGTCCTTTTGGTTAATTTTAAGTTAGGTTCAAGTTTGGGATAAAAATGGTTAAATTTAAGCCTCTAACTTAACCAATCTAACAAGTGGGATTAGTCTAAACTTACTAACTTAATTAGTGGGGTTTGTGGGCCATGACTAACTAATCTTGGGATTCCTTCTAGAGTCTAAGCTACCCAGGTCACTAACATAAGTCGGAATGAAACGAAACTCAAACCCGACTAAACAAATCCCGTAAAATCAATATTAAAATATAAAATTCCCAAAATATTAAAATATAAAAAAAATGACCAAAATCATAATACATCAATTTAAATATTTTTAAAATAATCTAAAATTCATCAATTAATCAAAATTCTAAATAATTCAAAAGTCACAAAATGACTAAAATACCATTAGCCTAAAAAGTTGCAAATAGTCATTCTAATCACATGGTTAGGTCCCCATGGTCATGGTTAGTCTTTAGGCTCAACAACTGTAGGGTTCACTAGCTAACACATCAAAATTATAATTCACCAATTTTAAATAGTATTAAATTAATTAAAAATCCCCATAAATCATAAATCCTATTATTAAATAATAAATTTTTACAAAAGTTCAAAATTACCATCATTTTAAAAAAGTGGGTGTTACAAGTCTACCCTTCTTAGAAAATTTCGTCCTCGAAATTAAGATGGTCGTACTTCTTCTAGAGTCCCGTCCCCAATAATCATGGTCTTAGAAGCTCACCTAAATCATGCAATTTGAAAGAATAACATACAAGGTCATGGTAGACAATATCAGTCTGAGGTCTCATCTAGCTATACTAGCCATACTACAGCACAAGGCAATCATAAGGTATCAAAACATACAAGCAAGATGTGTAACAAAATATCACAAAAGACATGCTAAAGTCTACGTTGAAAACTCACCTCAAATTAGGTCTGGTGACTAAAACTCCCTCCTAGAAGCAAGGCCTAAATTTCCAAGACATTTCTCATGAATCATGCTCTTATTAAAACTCTTATTCCTTCTTTCTGATCTTACTCTCCCTTATCCACTTAATCATCCCAAAAATTTAAATTTCTACACCTTGTCCTAACATGGATCGAAAATCTCTAGACAAAGTCTATAAATCCTCGAACTTGTTCAAATCACCATCCTCAAATTTGTTCGAAGCTCATACTACTATGTTATGCATGAACTTATTCTTTATTATAATCGACCTTCGTATTTCCTTAACGTACACCTTCAAATATTATTCTTCTTAAATTTTAAAACCTCCACAAAATCTTTAAATTTCCCCATAACCCAAAGTCCTTGTGTTCACTCTGTCCTCTTACCAACATCTTATTCAATTTTGGTATCATTATCGCTTCATAGTTACATTCTCTTCTCCATTTCTAAATTCCTAAATTTAGCATCACAACCTTAAGTAAAATATTTCGAGAATCAATAACCTAAAATTATTCAAGTCCACAAAACAAACCGACCACGAATATCCTTGTTGTTTCTAAAGTACACCTACGAAATATCACTATTCTAACCATCAATATTTTCTATTATCCTTCTGGTGAGCCGGAGGGGTCACTACCTCCTGAGCAGACTAACATCCTATATGAAACTGATAGTCAAAATCAACAGAGATTTAACTATAAAAGGTTACTAGTCTAATGTCAACTAGACTACCATACCTAAGAACAAGTCTTAATACAAGCTATCAAACCATTATACTATGAAAGAGTTATAACTAGTGAAGTTCTACAAAGAATTAGACTAGTTATATGAAGTTATCCCTACTCCTAAGTTAAGTGATGATGAAACAAAACAATTTTTTTTCGAAAAGGACTGAAACGAAAAGTAGAGATGATATGTTCAAAAATCCTCCCAAGATACAATCTGATAATATGGTCTGTCCAATCATGATACTCCTTTTAGGTCAAACCCCTAATAATCAAGGTCTAGAAAATTCTATCTAAATTCTCACAAACATGGTCCTAATGGTCATGATTTTATAGTCTCGAACAGGGTCACTATACTATCTATCACAGCACAATATATCCTGACAGGTACTAATGGAATCACACAATAAGATAGAAAAGACGGACAGGAAGGGCAGACCTGCTAACCCGTCACTCGTAGCGTCGGTCTACTCGACTGTCAGCACAAAAGCCCTGCCTTCTGGGGTATATCCCTCTGATGGTACGGGGCACGGTGCTGCACTACAGGTGGCCTAGCTTCCTCTATCTAATCTATGATACTCAAGTAATATCCACACTGATATCCTATCACTACCAGAATAAGTCATTTTAGCGACGCCTAAAGACGTCGCTAAAATGCCTAAAGACGTCGCAAAAATATTTAGTGACGTCTTTAGCGACGTCTTCCTCTTTTCGCGAAAACCTTAGTCGCTGTTTGGAAAGACGTCGCCGATCGTCGCCAACACCGACGTTTACCGACGCAAAATTACGTTGGTAATATACCGACGTTTACCATCGTTTCATCGATGAAATAGCGACGTTTATGATGTCGCTATACGTCGATATTTCCTGGGAAAATTATCGACGTTTATGATGTCGCTATACGTCGGTATATCCTAGGGAATATTATCGACGTTTTGTGATGTCGCTATACGTCGGTACATCCCGAGAAAATGAGGTAAAATCCTGAGAAAGTTACCGACGTCTACCGACGTTTACCGACGCATACCGATGAAAATGACGTCGCTATACATCGGTATCCTAGCAATATATGCCAGTTTAGCGACATCTACCGACGCATTTTGACATCGAAAAGCATCAGTAAACGTCGGTAAATTTGAAAAAAATAAAAAAAATTACAGTATGTAGTTTTCTCCACATAATTATTTTCTCCCTGCAGTTTAATAAATAACACTGAAACACAATACACAAGCACATTTTATCCCTGGGTTCGTCGACCCCTTCGGTGGAACACTCAACACCGGTAAATTAACATCCAAATAAAATGAATAATAACATAAAATAACCAAAGTCCACACAATATATATAAACCAATATCTAGATTGTCATGGGTCTACACAACCAATAACCAATGTAGCTACGCAACCAACAAACAAGTGTCACAAACAAATAAGTGTCATAAACAAATAGTAAACACAAACAAGTACTCAAACACTCAATACAAATAGTCCTAACTAGGACTACTGGCGATCTGGAGCAGGAGGGGGCGCACTGCGACGAAGGACTAAGAAAAGCTCATAGTCCTCCTGTGAAATCGACACCGATGAAGGAGGTAATGACATCAGTGGAGTCGGTATAGATAAAGAAGGCAGTGGCGCCGGCGGAGTCGACGACGATGAAGGCGCACCCGGAGGACAATAACGCTCTAACGCTGCAAGTCACTGGTGGTATGAATCCATGGTAAATAACATTTTGTCACTGCTATCAGCCACTGAATCCTATACCAATCTTAGCCTCTCGCCCATGGACATCTGTGATGCCTGCAGATCCATCATGCTGTACTTTGTCGACGCTCTAAGATCAGTGACACTCCGCTCTGTCCGCTCAGTCACATTCCTGAGCTCCATAATGCTGCGGTCGAGCGCATCCAATCATACTATAAGCGCAGGCTCGTCCGACTGGTGCTGAGACTGGTCCTGAATCCGTCGTAACAACTCGTCACGGAGAGATACCATCATCTGGTGGACTCGGGCAGACACCTGGGACGGCTGTGGACCATGCACACTAGCAGGGGATGCCCTAGAGGACTGGGTCACAACTAGGGCTCCATAGGATCCCGTACCGTAGTACGTATCCCTACGGAGGACACCAGCGGCGGTCATCCACAGCTCGTCCGCCGACGGAGCTTGAATGGGCTGCGAGGAAGTACCGGCCTCTCCCGCAGTAGGTGCACTAGCAGTCGCCCGGTCCCGAAGCCTCTGATACTCGGCCTAGAAAGTATGGATAGTACTCTATGATTTCTAATCTCTAATTAATATACTTATTATTACTAACTACATGAATATTTATTTGCATGCATATTTACTAAGTTATATTAAAATTAACACGAATTATTATAATTAATAAATAGTATTGTAATACTTACATAGGTCTGCTCGGCCCTCTCGTCAATAAGGCCTTCCTCCTTCCGATGGGTGGCCAGGAAGACGGTCACCATGTCGGCATTACCGACCTTCCTTACCTGTAATTAAATATATAATCTTAGTAATAATTTATCGGATTTGCATTAAAATAATATTTTTAAAAGAAAAATACATACCAGATGACGGAAATGTTCCGTCATCGGAATCGACCCACCGCACCACTTAGAGGCATGCTGCCTAGCCGCCTTGGCCTTCTCGGACTTTTCCTTGTACCTTAGCTCGTTGAATCGAGCCTTCATCGCATCCCACTGATCAGGGGTGATCCAACCATGGATTGGCTTTCCGGCATGATCCGAGCCTTCTAATCATTAATAGCGTCGCCGATCAGCTTAGCAGCAACAGCAGAAAATATCCCCTCGATCAGCTCGGCCCGGTGCGGTGGATAGAAAAACACATCCTAGAAGAGTACACAAACCAATTATTTATCAGTTATATATAATATGCATAAATCAAACAATTCATATTAAAAGCAAATCTATTTTGACCTTGAAGCGCGTAAACCAGTAGGCCTTCCTATCGTCTGGAGCATCCGAGTAGTTTATCCAAGGACCACCATAATTTTGCCTCAGGACCAAGCCTAGGCGTATCTGTACCGACGGGGGACGATATCTATACAGACATATTATATTCATGAGAAAAGTTAATTTATGATAAATACAGAAAAAATAATAAACCAAGATACTTACTTTGTACCGTCGGCCCAGATCTCCGTCCTCGTCTCCTCCGGAGGTGCGCAGGCATCATCTGCCTGATACTGGTTGGCCGTCGGTGCAGCCTCCTCCATCTGCTCATCTGTCTCCATCGTCATATCAGCAGGAGGAACGCTACTCTCGGGAGCAGTCTCAGGCCTGGAACTACTCGTCCCAGAAGATATGCCACGTAGCATCATGGCGGGCGGAGCTACTGTCCGATACACAGGAGTACGGGGCGACGAGGATCCAGAGCCGGTACCAGTATGAGGTACCGAAGAAGAACCCCATCCTCTAGCAGTACCACCAGTAGGTATGCCAGTACCACTACCCTGTGCCCCATGTCGGGAAATGCGGAACGATCCGCGACGACCTGTCATAGCTGATAACAACATATGATGAGATACAACAAAGACAATAAATAATAGAGACTAAAAATATAAAAGTGCAACAAAGACAAGATAATAACCAATACAACATATGATGATACATTTTACAAGAAACATCTAAGTCCAGATAGTATATTTTACAAGAAACATCTAAGTTCAGATAGTATATTCTACAAGAAACATCTAAGTCTAGATAGTACATTCAGATAATAACAAAGACTAGATAATAACCAACTCTACATAATAAGAAAATGAAAGTACATCTCTCTCAATCATCTTCAGAATAATCATCTTATTCGTCTTCCTCGACCTCATCTTTCTCTTCCTTCTCATCTTCACTTTCATCTTGGCCTTCGTCGGCTTCGTCTTCCTCTTTGGATAATTCTACATCTTCTAAATTATATGTCATGTAATGCGTAACTTCTACGGAGTCTACATCAACAATATTGGTTACAAGAGGTAGCTCATCCTCCTGATAAGCTTTTTCGTTAACATCAAAAGTATCTCTAGCTTTAGTCCTACATACTGTCCACCAGTCAGACTTCGTTGCTCCCCATCTCGGATAAGCTGTGAAGTACACGAGCTGAGCTTGAGTTGCTAGGACAAATGATTCGTAGCCTTGATATCTACGCTTGTAGTTTATATCCAAAAGACTATGGTTGTCAATTTTCCAACCTTAATTTTCAATCGGATCGAACCATTCATACTTGAACAACACGATCTTTGTAGGTTTTCTGCCATAATTATACGTCAATTCCACAATCTCTCGTAAGATGCCAAAGAAATCATTTCCTGGATCGATGTATTTGTAGTTCGAAGATTTGATACACAAACAACTGCTTTTCGTGGAATCAAGATCCAGGAAGCTGTCTCTGATCGGAGCATTTGTCGACTTGAACAGAAAGCCATTGAAACAGTAACTTGCCATATTTTAACAAAAGTAATTGGTCCCATGACAAGAGTTCTAATTAATTCAATCTCGGGTGAAATTAGACGATCGACCTGAATACCAAAGAAGAGATAGTAAGTTATTTATTGCGCAGTTGCATTAAAAGAGGCCAGTAATTACCGGACTGCTTATATATTCGCTCAACCAAGAAGGAAAATGATATCTCATTTCTTGTTCTAATGCTTCGTCTGTTAGGTAGGGTCTAACCGACCTCAACTTATCATTATATGTGCTGAAAAATAACGAAGCAAGCGCCGATTAGTACAATAATATTAGCTTATATTATTACATTGAGATGACGTAAACTCATCATTAGTTACTTACCCCTCTAGCTTCTCCACTTCATCCTCGTCGCAATTGAGTAATACATACAACTGAACAGCCCTTAGCTCTTCGTCATTCAAATATCTCTTCTTTATTTTTCCCGAAGGCTTTCCGGACGCATTGAATTCTTTCAGTATTCTATCATTAGATTCTTGATAACCATCGTCGTTTCTCAGAGCCCTCATTCTATTCGTAGCAACATGAGGTTTAAAATACGTCGAGCAGAAGTTTGTAATTTCCTCGAGAATATAGGATTCACCAATAGAACCCTCGACCCGAGCCTTGTTTTTCACCTTCCACTTTAGGTGGTTCAAATACCGCTCAAACGGGTACATCCACCGATAACCGACGGGCCTACCAACACGTGCCTCGTAGGAAAGATGAATTGGCAAATGCTCCATGGAGTCGAAGAATCCAGGAGAAAATATCTTCTCGAGCTTGCACAGTGTTACCATATTATCGTTCTCCTGCTTTTCTAGACGATCGATGAGCAACTTACTAGAACAAAGATCTCTGAAGAATATGCTAAGCTCGGTCAATGGATCCCAAACAAGCGGGGGTAAGAATTTCCGAAATGCAATCGAAATTAACCTCTCCATGAATACGTGACAGTCATGGCTCTTCATACCTGTTAGTTTGTTCTCCTTGAGGTCGACGCATCTTCTCAAGTTTGAAACATATCCGTCTGAAAATTTCAGACCTTGAATCCACCTACAAAATCTCACTTTATCCTCCTTCTCCAGTGAGAAAATTATCTTAGGCTGCTTCAACTTCCCATTTCCATCCTCTATCAAATATAATGCAGGACGTCTATATATTTCTTCCAAGTCCAATCTAGCCTTTGGATTGTCTTTCGTCTTTCCCTTTACGTCTATTACAGTATTAATTATGTTGTCAAACACATTCTTCTCGATATGCATGATATCAAGGTTATGTCTAATCAGATTGCTACTCCAATATGGCAGATCCCAGAATATACTCCTCTTCATCCATTTATGAGTGCGACCAAATCCGTCACACTTGTAGCCCGTAGCAGGCTCTTCAATAGCTCTTGGTAAATCTTTTACCTCTTCCCATATCGTGTATCCAGGCCACCTTGGCGGGGGATTAGCCTTCTCCACAACGCCAGCACGAAAAGCATTCTTGTTCCTCCGGTACGGATGATCCTTCGGCAGGAATTGTCGATGACAATCGAAGAAGTATGGTTTGCCTTCGTGTTTCAAACGAAAAGCCTTAGTGCGGTCCATGCAATACGGACATGAAAGATGACCATGCGTGCTCCATCCAAATAACATATCATAGGCTAGAAAGTCGTTGATGGTCCACATAAGTGCTGCCTGCATCTAAAAATTTTGTTTTATAGATACATCGTACGTGTTGGAACCTACTTTCCACAGCTGATTCAACTCATCAATCAATGGCTGTAAATACACAATGATGTTCCTTTTCATAACGGTGAGGAACATATACGGAGTCTTCATGCACATCCAAGACGGTAGATTGTACGGAGTGATGATCATAGGCCAACACGAATACTGGGATCCGGAAAGTCCGAATGGGGTAAAACCGTCGGAGCAGAGACTCAATCTGATATTACGCGGATCAGAAGCAAAATCTGGATACTCTCGATCAAAGTGCTTCTATGCTTCTCCATCAGATGGGTGATCCAACACTCCTTCGGTCTGTTCCTGCTTATGCCAACTCATGTTTTTTGTAGTTTCCTTCACCATAAACAACCACTGCAACCGCGGCATCAACGGCAAGTAGTGCATCGAATCGGTAGGCTTCCTGGCACCGACAGACTTTCCTCTACCACTGCCCTTATAGCGATCGACACCACAAAATCTGCAGGCATCTTCATCCTTGTCGTCTTTGTAGTACAACATACACCCGTTGCGACATGTATCAATTTTTTCGTATCCCATCTAGAGCGATCTCACCATCCTCTTAGACCGATAGAAGTCTTTAGGCAACTTAGCACCCTCAGGCAATATTTCTATAAGCAACTCCATAAGACGGTTGTAGCAATCTTACGACATGTTAAAATTGGACTTGATGCTCAACAATCTTGTAACCACCTCCAATGGTGAATGATCCTCACAACCAGGATATAATAGAGTCCTTGCATTCTCCAGCAACTCTATGAACTGTACAGCATCGGCGTTCGGTGCCTCCTCAGGTGCATCATGATCGTCCAGATCGAAACTAGGCCCCGCCGCGTCAAAAACTATATCCACCAACCATCGTCGTAAGCAGCGTTGTTGTAGACATCCACATAAGGCTCATACTCCGATGCTAAAGACACAAGTTCTCTGTGCACGCTCCACTGATAGTAATTCGACGTGAAACCCTTCGAGTATAAATGATACGTGGCTTCCACTTCTGGATGATATTTAAAGTTGCGACATCTCACACACGGACACTTAATTTTGGTACCGTCTATGTACTGAGGGAACGCCTTGGCAAACTGCAGGAACTATTGTACACCCTCTATGAATTCATCCCGCACACCGCACATGTCATCTGGATGACGATTGTACATTCACGAACAATTTCGTAAGTAGTCATTCAAATCCATTTGAAGATAATTCTGCAAAGATAGATACACTTATTCGATTATATTGTCCAAATAGATGCATAGACACATAATTATTCGATTATACCTACACTTCTAGGATACTCTATACACTCTTATAGTAACTAGGAGTCCTATGATATTACCTATCTCATGTACACTCTTCACACACACACACACACACATTACCTACCACATGTAGGGCTCAAGTCAAGAGTATAGTGCAATGGTATGCTATCATTTATGCATATAATAAGGCATACTATATACGCTACACTAACAGGAGTAAGGTATGTAGCAACGGTATGCTATCAGTCATGTTTATAATAAGACATACAGTGTACTACATACTAGCAATCAAGTAAACAAACGTGTCGTATAGGACGCCAATATAGTATAAGGTATATTGTGCCTATACTCAATACGCTAAGACATAGGTGACTACATGCCCTTTGGTGTTCTTCCCTCCCCGACACGACATGACACGAATGCAAGCAAGTGGAAGTAAGTACAAACAAGTCAAGTACAATATAAATGCATGCATGTGATGATCGAGTATGAGTACTTGCCTCTCTTATAGGGTTAACAATGTCTCTAGATCACCAATAAATAAAGAAATAATATTTTTATAAGCTTTCTAATTTAAACCTCCAGTCAATTTCTAGTGTTTACAAAACCACTTAATCTACTGACTAGGCTCTAATTATTAACAAAATTACTTAAACAAGTGAGTCAGGTAATACTCTCTGACCTAAGAGGAATGGAAAAGTCCTAACACTCAACTTGAGCATCCACAAGTCCATTACACCCTTGAATCCCTATAGGATAACATAAACTCCACTGCTACCTATTCAATGAGTCTACCAACTAAGTACTGCAAGAACCTGGTCTATAACAACAGTAACTATATAATACTTCAATGGCCCAGCAATTTAGCCCAAAACTGACCTATATCCAATAATGAACCCAAGCCCTGACTCAATTTGAAGTCAATTTCAAACCATCATTCTAATGGCTATGAACAGCACCCCAAGTGAACCTCCAATTCAAATATTTCCTATGAACGGCTATTAACAGTACCACTATTTAATTTCTACAATAATACTGAACCAGTCCACATTCAAATTAGTATAATACCAAATAATAAGACATAAATATAATAATTATATATATCAAATACGCTAGATAACTAAATAAATATCAAAGCAAACAATAGTAAATATCGAAATGTTCATAGTGTCGTGTCCGAAATAGGTTCTGTGTCAAAGTGTGTTCTGTGTCAAAGTGTGTGTGTGTGTGTATCAAAGTGTTGTGTCCCGTGTCACAATGTTGTGTCCGAAATAGGTTTAGGGTTTACCTAGTCGGGGCCGGAGGAGCAGGTCGTCAAGGGGGCAGGGGGTCGGCGGTGGGGAGCTGGAGATGGAGGGGAGCGGTCGTCGAGG
The DNA here is from genome assembly GCA_029216955.1 of Iris pallida. Taxonomy (NCBI): domain Eukaryota; kingdom Viridiplantae; phylum Streptophyta; class Magnoliopsida; order Asparagales; family Iridaceae; genus Iris; species Iris pallida. The sequence goes on along the minus strand of JANAVB010016599.1, from coordinate 14,845,954 downwards.
GTGAGCGGGGTCGGCGAGGGAGAGCTGGGTCACCGAGGGGGTCGCCGGTGGGAGCAGGGTCGCCGAGGGAGAGCAGGGTCGCCGAGTGGGGTCGCGAAGGGTCAGGGGCTGAGGGGGAGGGTCGCCGAGGGGGGAGGGGGTCGCCGGAGGCCGAGGGGGGAGGGTCGCCGAGGGGGAGCGCGTGGGTTCGGAAAAAATTCGATCGAAATAATAGGGGGGAATGAAAACTCGAATGCCCTATATTTTCATTTTAGCGACGTCATAACTATACGTCGGTAAACGTCGCTAATATTCGTGATATTAGCAACGTTACACTAGTTAGGTCGGTAAATGTCGCTAATATTAGAGATATTAGCAACATGCACCGACTTATCCGTGACGTATGTTTCTTTATACAAAACCAAGTCGCAAAACGTCGTCGATCGTCGGTAATAGTGACGTATTACAACGTTTATAAATTACGTCGGTAATTCCTTAAAAGGGCTCATTGCGTCGCTAATATGACTTATTCTAGTAGTGTATTCCATACTAGAGCACCATCTATATGGTATCTATTCTGTAATCTGATAATCATATCCTTCTATTCAGAACCATGTTACCAGAATCCTCGTTACGCCAGTAAGTATAACAGCGATAATCCATAGAGTCCGCAACTAAGGTACATACCTTTAGAATTATGGTATTTAAAATTTTCTTATTGCCGCTAGCTTGGCTGCAAAAAATTTAAATTTCCACACCCAAAAAATATATCCAAAATCAGACTCTATCTCATCGCCAAACCAGCAAATATGGCTGTAGAAGACTCTAGATTCCATGACTGAGGCAACCTAGCCCATAATGTTATCTTGGTAGAAAATCAAGTCAATCATGAATACCAAGAATCAAATTCAATGATGAACAAGGAAGTAGACAAAAACTGTCGGAACCGAATTTCGAGATACTTTATAATAAGATTCTCAAGGATCATCCTAGGAATCTTCTCAAGCACTCCTAAATGTGATTGAGTACTCTCTCAACTAAAGTCTATTCCTTATCTCTTACTGCAGGCGTGCAGTAGTA
>JANAVB010016599.1:14804895-14842395 GCA_029216955.1 Iris pallida | reverse complement strand
CATTGTATACAACATGTAAAAATAGAAGATGGGGAAAAACTGAAATGCAAAGGGAAGGGATGGAAAAATGTAAGAAAAAGGGAAAACAGTGGACATATAAATATTTGCATCATATATTCTACATTACCATACATGCTATCATTATATATTGCATTACATTATTTATGCATTCATATCTATCATTACATGTATACCTTGCATTCGTATCTAGCATTCATTATATACTTTCATGCATACATTGTATATTATTTTTTCCTTCATGCATTTATGCATTGCTTACATACATTATATTGATTGCATTCCTACATGCTTGCATTCAACCATATATATACATTAATTTAAAGAGGATATATATCATATATATATTATTTCATTTATCTGACATATCATGCATTACATACTCTACATTTATTTAATATCCATATTACATAGGCTCATAGGTTACACAAAATGCCTATATCGTATAGTCACTCTTCTACTTAAAATCAATACTGTACCAATTGGGCTTTCACTAAATTCTAGGATTGAAGTATGTCATAGACCTTTGTGTTAGCTTTCCGAAACATTAAACGGATCGTATTTTTGTGTCCGAAAGCTCCCGGAATCGCAAAAATACCAAAATACGTTCGTCTTTCGTACAGCTGACACTCAAATAGTTTTACAGAAAGTTCCAGAACGATTTTAGCTTATTAAAATATATGTGGAAAGTTAACTTTGATATGGTTCTTTTAAAAAAATGGAAGATTAATCAGAGTTCTAAGCTAAAAGTTATGACATTTCTAAGTTGCTTTGGATAATAAAAACGTGGATGAATATTATGACGAATTTGAGTTATTTTGGACAAAAGAAACACATGTAGGCCAAGATACATGGATACCAACATAGGTATCTAAATGAAACTCATTCTAACCATCTTTACTAAGATCAATCCACCCTCTAACCATTCTAAAATTGAATTTAAATATCTATTTAAACTATTAGCATATATACATACACATGGGTGTCCTAATTTGGGATCTATCAAGTAGGACACAAGACACATATCTAAAATCCTTAAGAGGGCTCCAAATGGCCTCAAATTTAAATCTAAATGGGGTACATGCATGGGGGTGGATCCTGTGGATTCAAATCTAACTAATATGCATAGGAAATTAATTTAGAGGGTTAGTTTTACCTATTGGGAGTGGAATCCCAATGATACTCCCAAGGACACGGCTCCGACACGAAGATCTTCCAAAAAGGACACTCCTTCTTGCACTTTGCTCCAAATCTTTGCTAGCACCCTCCCTTGGTAGTATGAGAAGGTTGGATAGAAGTTTTGGTGGAGGAATGTAAGGATTTGGAGATCAAATCAAAGAGGAAAGCTCTCTAATTTGGAGAAGAACACTTTGTGAAGGAAAAGAGGCAAAATAGAATGAAATGAAAGAAAGTGAGGCTAACCTACCTATAGTGGCTGCCATTAAACCCTATTTGGGCCTTGGGGGAAAGCCCAATAAGGCCTCAACTAGTCCTTTTGGTTAATTTTAAGTTAGGTTCAAGTTTGGGATAAAAAGGGTTAAATTTAAGCCTCTAACTTAACCGATCTAACAAATGGGATTAGTCTAAACTTACTAACTTAATTAGTAGAGTTTATGGGCCTTGACTAGGTAATCTTGGGGTTCCTTCTAGAGTCTAAGCTACCCGGGTCACTAACACAAGTCGGAACGAAATGAAACTCAAACCCGACTAAACAAATCCCGTAAAATCAATATTAAAATATAAAATTTCCAAAATATTAAAATATAAAAAATGGCCAAAATTATAATACATCAATTTAAATATTATTAAAATAATCTAAAATTCATCAATTAATCAAAATTCTAAATAATTCAAAAGTCACAAAATAACCAAAATACCTTTACCCTAAAATGTTGTAAATAGTCATTCTAATCACATAGTTACGTCCCCAAGGTCATGGTTAGTCTCTAGGCTCAACAATTCTAGGGTTCACTAGCTAACACATCAAAATTATAATTCACCAATTTTAAATAGTATTAAATTGATTAAAAATCCCTATAAATCATAAATCCTATTATCAAATAATAAACTTTTACAAAAGTTCAAAATTACCCTCATTTTAGAAAAGTGGGTGTTACAGGCATCACGCTTCCCGAAGACTGAACAGTTGACAGCTTTTTACAGAAAACGAAGAGCCGCCAACGTCATATTCATCATTACATTTTGTCGGTCACAGTTGTGCTTTGCTACATGGCCGACCGATCACTTACATGCTCCTTCTACTATAATAAAAAGGCCTATTAATAATGCTCGATAAGACGTATTGATGATGCCTGATACCTAAGCGTTATCAAAGTTCGAAATACCTTTTTTCTATGACGATTTGGGCTAATTCTGGGCTTTTAATAACGTTTATAAAACAAAGCGTTATTAATATTTTAGAGCGGTGGCAAACTTGTAATATTTTACAAACTTATTAATATTAAGCGTTCGAAATATTAGGGTTCGTTCCAACGTCCTCTTCCTCTTCCTCCGCTCCTCCTCCTCTTTCTCTTCCTCCGCTCCTTCCATTTCCCCTCACCTTCTCCTCTTCCTCTTCCTCGCTGCTCAGAAGTCGAAGACCAGTCCCCATACCCAGTCCTGGCTGCCCCTCCCCTTGTACGGGAACTCCCACACGATGAGCAAGGTCTCCACCCGGAGCGGGACGACGAGCTGCGCCTCCCTGGCCTCGACGAACCCCCTCAGGCACGTCTTCACCTTCCAGGAGATCATGGACGCGACGAACAAGTTCGACGAGGGCCTGCTCCTCGGCGTCGGCGGCTTCGGGAAGGTCTACAAGGGGACGCTCGAGGACGACACCAAGGTGGCCGTCAAATTTGTGAGGAAAAAAGATCCTAGTGCCTATGCCTCTTATTCTTGTTTTTCTTTTTGTTTAATAAAATTACATATATTTCTCCCTAGCTGTGAAGAATGAGATTGGGGAAAATCCAAATATGTTAGAATTATCAAATATTAACCCTCTTCCCTCCTTGCTATTAACCCACAAAAGCCCTAAAATAAACCTAGAATCGACAAGAGAGAAGAGAACATTCTTTGGAGAAAGTCTATTGAATGAATAATTGCCAATTTATTTACAAAAGTACAGAACCGTTTTATGGGAGGACTGAACTTAGACTCATAATACAAACTCGCTTGTACAAAGAAAGCCTAGAGACGAAAACCTAGGTACAGCAGTCTAAGTACAATTGTTTATTTTAGATTCTGGGGGGTGACGATAGAGGCTCGGGAAAGCGACGACCGCTCTGCCTTACTCCTTGGACGATCGGTATGCAGTCTTGGCTCGAAGAAGATCTGCTTGGCGTGGACGAAGAAATGCTCTTCTTGCTCTCCTCGTGTTGCTCTCCTGGCTTCTCTCTCTCTGTGATTATCAAAAAGGGGGGAGCTCTCTCTATATATCTGTCTCTTTTTTTAATTATTCTCTTGTTGCCCGTGGTTCTTGCAAGGGAATGATGCTGGCTATTTATAGGAGTGGGGTGTGATCATTAGGGTTTGCTAATGATCATTTGTTTGGAATGTCGGCGCTCCTTCAATCTATCTGAACCCTCGATCCTGATTACAATAAATCTAGGCCATTAATGCGGATAGCACCGTATCTTGTGAGCAATTAATGCTAACTGCTTTAAATCTTCATGATTGATTACGCCAATGTCTGATTGCTCGCCACGTGTTCCATTAGCTTGATAATAAATGATATGCCCTCATCTTAGTAATTATGACGATGATGTCAAATATACTTGTTGGGATTTGGTTAAATCCTTGATTGATCCGATGCCACGTGTTTTGATTGTGGGTCCTGCCAGAGCCGCATAGGATGGGCAACACTTGAACCGCAGGGAGATACTCTTCATGAGCCGCATAGGACAATGCTTCATTGAGCCGCAGGAAACGAACTCTCAATGAGCCGCATATGCATAGTCTTTGCGAGCCGCATGAGCTAGCGTTGTATTGAGCCGCAGGGGCTGAGCTCTCAGTGGGCCACATATGGCTAATTTCTGCTAGTCATATAGGGTGACTTCTCAGTGAGCCGCATGAAGCTGTTCTCTATTTAAGCCGCATGAGATTTGCCACGTGGCAACCTAGGATTTCTGACGGATCGGGTCAGAGATCTTCTTCTTTTCCCGAAGAGTCTGTCATTATAGCAGAGCCATTATGACACTTTATGCCGAGCCGCCACAGTCATCAAATCGTGTCAGAGCATTAAATGAGACCACTATTCAAAGGGCCAGCTGTAGAAAAGGATCACAAGGGGACACGTGGCATCGATCGAGCCGCATATTCCTGCTGAACCGCATACACTCTCGAGCCGCATGAGACTGAGAGTCTTCCTTTGAACCGTATAAGACAGCTCCCATATGAGCCGCATGGGCTTCTTATCCGGAGCCGTATGGACCATTATTCTGATATTTTCCATGCTTCTACAGGACCCCCTTTAAAGTTTCAATTTGCAAAATTGAAACACTTTGAATAAGAAGCATGGTCCCGTTCATGTCGCATAAGTGTCCCAGCCGCATAGATTCATCTGTTCGTATAGGCTCTTTGCCATGTGTCCTGACCACATATGCAATCTTTATTAAATGCCTTTGATTCGTTTTGAATTAACGCTGTCTTTTTAGGGGAGGATCCCAAGGGTCGGTTTTGCCTTGACCGAAGCGTTTTGCCTTTATCTTTTGAGGCGGCGCGTAATCCGAGACGTCTGTTTATTTTTATGGGCCTCTTTCGCCTATAAATAGGAGTCTTTTAGTCCCTTGGGGGTTTCTTTACCTTCTCTCTTTGCTCGAATTCCCTGTTGCCGTCTTTGCTCTTCGTCTTCTTCCTTCAACGATCGACAATGGCTCCCAAGAAGGCTGCTGCTGCTACGGGCAAGAAGGCCGCATCATCTTCCGCGGCAGCGAAGGGCAAGAAGGCCGCGTCTTCATCGACTGCGGCGGCGAACGTGGCGGCTCCTTCGTCGACTGGCGTGTCTATTTTTCACCCCAACGTCCACCCGCCTATTGCTGGTAGGATCCTTGGCATGAACTGCCATGGCTACGCCGCATATTTTATGCACGAGCCTATACTCCAAATTACGCTGTGTCCGACTCATACGCGGGCCGCATGGGGTATGACCCAGGTTTGAGCCGCATGAAAGAGGTTGCATAACTACTTCTTTATCAAGGCCGCATGAGCTCATTAGGATTTGGACCGCCTGAGCTCTTTCAAACTGAGCCGCATGAGTCTATTTCGAACTGAACCGCATAAGCCCATTTGAATTGGGCCGCATAAGCTTATCTGCACAGGACCGCATAGGCCTATTTCGAGTCGAATCTCATAAGCTTATTCGAATTGGGCCGTGTCCGCATATGCTTATTTCGAACCGCATAAGCTCATCCGTACTGAGCCGTATAAGCTCCTTTCGGGCCGAACCGCATAAGCTTATTCGTACTAAGCTGCATGTGCTCTTTCGAATTAAGCCGCATAAATCTATTCAGACTGCCCTGTATGAACTCTTTCAAGCTGAGCCGTATGAGGCTGAACTGAGCTAAGCCGCATAAGCATCACGTAGTTTTTGTGTTTCAGCTATCTTTGTTGACTTGTTTCTTTTGATTTTTTCTTCAGTGAATCTGCCAGTAAATCCTGCGGGGAAACTTCTGGTTGGCTCTCATCAGCTTGCCTCGGGCTTGCATCGGGATGATCTAGTTCGTCAAATATCCGAGCAGCTACTTATTGATGAACCTTTGGAGCGATTGAATGCCATTAGGGTTCAATCTTTCCAATTCCTTAATGACATGATGAGCTCCGGGATGTCTGATGGGGAGTATTTGAGACCGGCTTTCCTCTTCGTGGATGCGTTGATTATAAAAAACTCTCGAGTGTTAGATATTTCCGAGAGTTGGGATTTTGACCTGGACGGGATGCCGATTCATATTCCCCTTATGAAGCGCCATTTCCCCTTTGCGTGGTTCAACATGATCATTTTGGACAGGCAGATGCCAGACACCCTCACTCCAACAAGACCGGGGATGTTTGTTGGTAACATCCGCTACAACAAAACTGCTGGGTCGGTGCGTGCGATCAAGGATCCGGCCAGTCGATCTGTGATGGGGTTAGTTCCAGGTACCTTCATCAACACCCCTAGTCCTAACTTTTCATTCTCTCAGGCTGATACCTTCCTGAGCCAGCTCGCTCGCAAAGGTTCCTATCCTGTTGGCAGATTGGTATTGCCGAGCTGGTTACACCCCATTCCCCCTTGGGCTAACCTGACCTCATGGATTCTACGGAAGTACGGAGAATTTTTGCGGGGAGTCAACCTTTATGATGCTATCCGGGGTACCAGCCACGGGTTGCCTGTTAATAAGCCACTGTTCATGGCCCTCATGGAGATGTATAATCCTCGGACAGGGACTTTCTTCACCCCTGTTGGAGAATTGGGACTCGCCCTTCATGAGATGTATGCTGTCTCCAAGCTTCCTTGGGGAAACGAGCCCTTCGAAGCGTATACTCCGACGAACGAGGAGTTCCAGGACTTAGACCGATGATTCCCCGGTTTCGTCGTAGTGTATCAAGAATTATTGTGTCATCATAGCACCTGTCATCGAACGGCTATCCAGAAAAATGACAGCTCGGAAGGGGATGCTCCCCACACTAAATCTTGGGTCGCATACCTTTTCAAATTTAGCGCTGCTGGCCGGGTTACTTTCGGGGATCGCCAAACTCCTAGGGAAGTAGAGGACTTGGTGTCGACCGCTAGGAGGTCGAGGTCACAAAATGACAAGTTTGGAAGCCAGATTGACTCCTTCAGCTACTTTTATTATGGTACCCGGCGGCTATCAGAAAAGGCACTCTTGGCCGAGTTTTTAATGGTATGGCTGCGCAATTGCATGGTTTCAGGAGGGGCAGGTTCCATTGAGAGGATCAGTCGCCATTTCATTCTCCCTGCCATGAAGTTGGCCTTTGGGGTCAGGCTGGCTCTTCTTCCTGCCATGGTGTGCAATATTCAGCATGGTCTCCGTACCTTCTCGTCTAAGGTTATTGCTCGTAACGTGACAATGGACTTTGAGCATATAGAACTGCCTTATCATTACTTGCTGGGATGGCTGTTGCTGTATTATCAGTCTTTGATGAGACCTGGGACGGAAGATGGTGTTACGGATGATGACGCTTTTCTTTTCAAGTATCATCATCAGCCCTGGGAATGTAGTACCATGTCGGCGTGTCGGAGGATGTTGGCGAGGGCGGACGGATATAATTTTTTCGTGTCCGTTCCCCGTTTCATCGACCAAGAAGTAAGGAGTGTTTATGTTGATGGTGTTGTACCTCCTTATTTCTTACCTGAGAAGATGCATTTTTGGCTGCGTAACATTCGTCCGGCACACTTAGTTTACCGTAATCGTAATACTGTGTATTTGGAACCCTATTTGCCCAGTAGGTTTGCCCGCCAGTTTGGATACGGCCAATTGTTCCTTGGACGTCCCAGTTCTTGCTTGGGGTTCGAGGGTAGCATTCTTGATGGTATTAGAGCGTGGAGCTACTATGACACCTTTCACACCCGAACCAGCTTCTCAGTTCCTATGGCAAATATGATAGATGAAATTTTGCATATGGCAGCCCTGTATCACGTCACGGCGAATCATCTTCCTCTTGATTTTGACCCGAGGACTAGCTTCATCGTGGGCACTCGCCTGGCGGAGAAGGCTGTGGTGTCGAAGGCAAAGAAAAGAGGGGTGAATAGAGTTCCTACGCCCGATTCTGAGTCCTTTGACACAGTCGAGGAAGACAACGAGCGGGACGACGAGGGTTCTCTTAATTCTGGTGATGAGGCAACGACGGGTCAGCCTCCCGTCATAGCAGATGAGATGATGATAGATCATCCGTCGGTTGTATTAGACGGGGCGGTAGACCAATTGCCATCTATGTCGGAGGGAGTGTGGGTAGAACTACCGCCTATCGTGCCTGGTCCCTCACGTAAACGGGGCAGGCGCGAGTCCACTGGCGGAGGAGTGGCTTTTTTCGTAAAGAGAGCGGCGATCGGGCCCCGTAGGCTGCTTATCACGGAGAAGGGTGAGGGTGCAGACGATGTTCCGGAGGTAAGACTAAGTCGGATTTATATCTTTGTTGCGATTTTCTTTCCTCTTGAAGATATGACTTGATCATTTTTCTTTGTAGGTGTCTGACGAACCAGGCTCTCCTGAACCGTCTACTGCCCCAGTTGTTAACCCGGCCCTTGCTGCTTTGATTAGTGACATGTGTGCCGCGGTTCTCTCTGCGGGGGCTCTCTCAGCAGTGGCTGAGGACTCCCAAGCTACTGAGGCCCCAGCCCGGGTGACGAAAGTTTCCATGGGCCCGTCTCCGAGATTCCTGAACTTCAGCAAGACGATGCCATTCTCGGTGCATCTCCTCCTGAGGATGCAAGGGCGGATGAGTCTATTATTCCTGACTCGGAGGCTGTTGGTGAAGAGGTTGTGATGGCTGTAGGCGAACCCCAGCCTCCACACTCCTCCACTGGTAAGCTGAGCCACATATTGACCACCGAGGGGGCTTATTTGCTCTATCAACATATCCTTAGGGTCAAGTCGATTCATGGTTGCCTTGGCCCTGCAGGTCCTGACCCTTTACCTCCCGCCGCAGATGTTCTCGGGGAAGGCCCGGTCTGCTGTGATCTGGGCCAAGGGAGTGTTTCCTCTCCTTCGTCATCGCATGTTGAGGGACATCCTGCCAGCTCTGGGCAGATGGGGATGGAGTTGGTGCTGGCCCCGGCCTCGTCTTCGGCTGCTTATACGGTTCCGGAGATCGACTTCTCGACTCTGCCGAGCATCCAAATTCTGCGGGCCGCTGAGGAGGAATTGGCCGATGTTCAAGCGTCCTTCCGTGCAGAGTTGGTTTCTCTTGTGGCAGGAGCGGCAGATTCTGTCGCGTCTTCTTCTACGCTGCCAGCCACACTCCCGTTGTCACCGGCTTCCTTGGAGACTCTGAATGAGGTGACGCAGGATGTGGTTGACAGCTTCTATCGTCACTTAGGGAGGGGTGTAAACGCTGTCGTGGAATGGAGGATCCCTTTTTCTCTGTCTCTGCGGGGCACTCGGGGTCAAATCGACACTCTGAAGGGTCTTTCTGGCGGGGTGGGGTTAGCCGCGTTCCTGGAGCCTAAGTTGATAGAGGCTGACCAGCTCATGACCCAACTGCTGGCAATACGGCAGGCTGGCTTGCCTGCTGCGATTGAACGGGAGCGGGGCTTCCTCGTTGCTGCTCGGGATAGGATCAAACTCGCTCGAGAAACTGCCGGACCGGCTGTGCAGGGGGACCTTGACAAGTTCTCCGTCTCCTATGACCGACTGGGTCGTCGGAGTCAGGCTTGTAGGGCCCGGGAAGAATCTGCCTCTCATGGAATAGCTGACACGAAAGAGCGGATTCTCGCACTCCAGAAGGAGTTGGCCTTCTTAGAGTCAGAGCGGGAGGCTGCTCATGCAGGGCAGGAGTTGATCGCTCGGGAGGCCGAGAGGGTTTCCCGATCTTCTGTCAACCTGGAGCGGGCCTTCAAGAAGTTTGAGGACAACTGGCAAGCCCATGCTCATCTGGAGGATACGACGGTGCTGAGCCAGGAGGCGGAGCGTCGAGCCAAACAGAGGCTTGAGCGGTCGGTTGCCTTGATAAAGGACCGTCTCACGGCGTTATGTGCTCCAGAGCAGTGATCCGCCCTCTGTCTTCTTCTTTTTTTTTCTTTTTTTTGTAAGGGATGTGATCCCCGCTGATGTAGCCCTTTGATTTTTGAATAAATGAGCATGTTTCAACTCCTCATTTCTGTCTTGTACTTGCGGTATTCATGGAACCGGACTTGCTGGAGGATTATTTGTGGACCTGTTACCCTAGGTGTACCTTGGCTTTAGGTACGGATAACAAGTTTGGATGTTTGGAGCAGCCATGGCGAAGTGGTCATGGGTGTTCTTGTTATTGGGGGAAGGAATGCCGTAGAGCAGCTGGGCTCCCGGGGCATGGTAAGATGGTGGATTTATGCTAAGAAGCTTAGCAAGGGATATTTATGGACCTATTATCCTTGGCGTACCCTTGTTCAGGATACGGATAATGGGATGAAAGAAAACTAATCACATTTGCTCAGAGGTTATGATGACATGGCAAATGTGAAGGTTTTACCTTAAAATCTTCCTGCTCAGAGGTAATGAGAACATGGCAGGGGAGACTTCACGGAAGCTATTTGTAGTAAATAGCGGATATTTGTGGTCAACAGAGGATATTTGTGGACCTATTATCCTTGTCGTACTCCGGTTGTGGGTACAGATAATAGGTTGAAAGAGGACCGGCATACTTGCTCAGAGGTAATGTGGACATGGCAAATATGACGATTTCTTCGACGGAGCCTTCCCATTCAGAGGTAATGAGGACATGGCAGGAGTGGGCTCAATGAAGAGTAGGTACATAGAACGACTCAGAGGTAGGAGAACATGGAAGTTCTATGCGAGAGGGCGGTTTATTTTTGGTGGAAGTGAAGACGACTCAGAGGTAATGAGGACATGGTCGTTTCGGAAATTGGTGGATCGACTACCCTTTTTGTGCACTGGGAGTGCGGGTAGTGGATCATGAGGGAGGACCTCTTCCAGGAAGAAAGTTCAGAGGTATAATCATACGTGACTTACTATCTGAAAGAGTGACCGGAATGTAAGTTCAGAGGCACCAGCGGATACATAACTTGGTAATTTAGAATATTGAGGAAGTGAGAGTTCAGCGGCACCAGCGGGTGCATGTCTCGATAATCTGAAATATTGTGGATGTGGGTTCAGTGGTACTAAAGGGTACATGACTCGATGAATTGAAATAGGGTGGATGTGAGTTCAGTGGTACTAAAGGGTACATGACTCGATGATTTGGAGAATGATGTTTAAACATAGTATTTCTTCAGGAACTTGCCGTTGACGGGCAACATGAGCAAGTCTTCGTTCTGCTTGGCGAGGCGGTAAGCACCGTTGGAGAACACGGCCTCGATGACAAATGGACCTTCCCATTTTGGCTGGAACTTGCCGACGGTCTTATGAGTCATGACCATTGGCCTCCGGACTGCCAGCACAAGATCGCCCACTTGGAATGTTCTGATTCTAACCTTCTTGTTGAAGGCTCCTGAGATGCGTGCTTGGTATAGCTCGATCCTTTGCTGAGCTAGGAGGCATTTTTCATCTAAGGCCTCCAACTCTTGTAGTCGACGTCGGTAGTTATCATCCGTTGTCAATTGATAGGTGAGGGCAACGCGGAGTGAGGGGATTTGAGTCTCCAATGGGAGGACCGCCTCACTCCCGTATACCAGAGAGAATAGTGTATTCCCGGTGGCTGTTCGAACTGTGGTACGATAAGCCCATAAGCATTCGCCGAGCTTTTCGTTCCAGTCACGTTTGTTGGAGGAGACAAACTTCTTGAGGAGTTTGATGATCGTTTTGTTGAATATCTCTGCTAACCCGTTTGCTGCCGGGTTGTACGGTGTCGAAGTGACATTCTGAATGCGGTGCTTATCGCAGAACCGATAGAATGCGTGGCTTGCAAACTGCGGACCATTGTCATGGATGATCCTTCGGGGTAATCCAAAGCGGTAGATGACGTAATGCTTAAGGAAGCTGATCACGTTTGAAGTCTTAACTTCTGCGAGTGGGACAGCTTCCGCCCATTTGGAGAAGTAATCAGTGATAGCAAGTATGAAGCGATGTCCTCGGGAGGAAGGTAGGGTAATTGGGCCAATGATATCCATTCCCCATGCTTCGAATGGCCAGGATGCCACTGTCGGATGTAGAAACTCCGATGGTTGGTGAATGAAGTCTGCGTGGACTTGGCAAGCTTTGCATTTTCTGGCATAGTCTATCGCATCTGCCACCATCGTGGGCCAGTAGTAGCCCATTCGGCGAAGGCGATCTTATAGTTTTGGGCCGGGCTGATGGGCCCCGCAGACACCGTCATGAGCTTCTCGTACGGCTTCTTTGGCTTCTGCGTTCGACAGGCACCGGAGTAATAATCCGTCATAGGAGCGGCAATACAGCATCTTCGTCTCCGTATCGTAGAAAAACCTGAGAGAACGCCGTCTGACAGAAGTAGCTTCCTTTGGGTTCTCAGGGAGGATGTCGTAGACGACGAAGTCGATGAATGGTTGTCTCTAGTCTGGGGCATCATCGATCGTCTGGGCGGAATAACTTGCCACGAATTGCACATTATTCTTGGGACAGACCAGTTCGTAGCCTATCACATCCACTGATTGGCGATCATAGTTTAGAACTGCTAGGGAAGCGGCAAGACCAGCTAGGGCATCAGCTTTGATGTTTCGGAGTCTGGGGACATGTTCGATGAAGAACCCCTCGAATGACGAGATGATGTCAATCGCTATTTGGCGATAAGGGATCATGTCTTCGTGGCGGACTTCGTACGAGCCCCGGATCTGATTGACGATTAGTTGGGAATCGCCGTATGCTTCAAGGTATTCTACCCCTAGTTCTCTTGCAAGTTGGAGGCCAATGACCAGAGCGTTATACTCGGCCACATTGTTGGAGCAGGGTTCTGTGAGGGAGTAGGCGCGATTGATCACCAGCCCAGTAGGAGAAATCAATACCACTCCGACCCCAACGACAATGTTTCCCTTAGGTCCGGTTCTTGAAGCGCCATCGAAGAACATCTGCCATATATTATCGTGGGTGGCTGTATTCGAATCGACGACCTCATCTGGGATCTTTTCATATATTCTGGATGACTCCGATCCTGGGTGGGCTGCCAAGAAGTCTGCCAGGACTTGACCCTTGACAGCCTTCTGTGGGACGAAGATCATATGATAGGGGGACAACAATATTGCCCATGTAGCGAGGCGAGAACTGAGTGCCCCTGGTTTAGTCATGAGGACTCTGAGAGGGTTGACTCGGGAGATCACATGTATGGTTTGCCCTGTAACGTAGTGCCGCGTCTTTTGAATGGCGAACACCAGGGCGAGGTATTCCTTCTCCACAGCGGTGTATCGGTGTTCCGGCCCAATCATCATTCGGCTGAGGTAATATATGGCCTGTTCGTGGCCTGCGTCATTGTTTTATGCCAGCAGGGCACCAAGGGAGTGTTCCATTGCTCGTACGTAGAGCAGGAATGGTTTTCCAGGGACCGGGGCCACCAAAATTGGAGGATTTGATAAGTATTCCTTGATGCTGTCGAAAGCACGCTGGCATTCCTCGTCCCATATGAATGAGACTCCCTTCTTCATGAGGTATATGAATGGTCGGCAGCGCCCGAAGAGGTTAGAAATGAACCTCCTGATGTAAGCTAGCCTTCCTTGGAGGCCTCTAAGTTCGCGGAGATTTTTCGGGAGAGCCATCTCCATGTTCGCCTTTGTTTTCTCGGAGTCTACATGGATACCCTGTGCAGTGATGATGATGCCCAAGAACTTCCCGCTGGATACGCCCAAGAACGATTTCGTAGGGTTCATCTTCAGATTGTGGGCTCGCATCAGGTCAAATACCGTTCTCAGGTCCTGAAGATGGTCTTCCTTACGGCGACTCTTGACGGCGATGTCATCGACATAGCATTCCACCGTCTTGCGTAAATATTCTCTGAAAATAATACTCATGGCTCACTGATATGTAGCGCCTGTATTCTTTAGACCGAATGGCATGACTGTGTAGCAGTACGTGCCAATCGGTGTTCGGAATAATGTATGCTTTTCGTCATCGGAAGACATCTTGATTTGATTGTACCCCGAGAATCCATCCATGAATGACATACGTTCAAATCCGCATGTGTTATCGATCATGATGTCTGTGATGGGGAGGGGGAATTCATCTTTGGGGCACGTCTCATTCAGGTTACGGAAGTCGATGCAGATTCGAATCTTCCCATTCTTCTTGAGGACGGATACTATGTTGGCGACCCAGTCTGGATGTTGCTCTTCACGAATGAAGTCGCTGGCTATTAGTTTGTTGACCTCGGCTTCGATCGTGTCCATGATGCCCGGGCGGAAGCGTCGCTGTTGCTGCTTGACTGGCTTTGCATCCGGCCGTATATTGAGTTTGTGGAGAGCGATGTCAGGATTTAACCCCGGCATGTCTTCATAGCTCCAGACGAACACATCAATGTACTCTCTGACAAGTTCTAGCAGCGACTCCCGTTCTTCGTCAGTTAGGCTCTTACTGATGAAAATCGGTTTTGGAGAAGATTTACTGCCGAGAACCACTTGTACGACCTCATCTTCAGTAGGAGGTTCTCTCAGTTCGAACCGCTTTTCCTATTGTGCGTCCAATTGTTGGGCCCATGGCTCAAGCTCGAGAATTTTGGGGATGTCTTCGTCTTCCTCGTAAGCGTCGGTGAATGCCATGTTGACTGACATGACTTGTCTGAATACATCTCCGATGCTGGTATCCGAGTCGGAAGTTGGTGATCCGGTTGAATGTGACTGCCAGTCGCATTCTTCGTCTGAACTTTCAGGGGTCGTAGTAGGCGTTACATACCCTAAACCGCATCGAGTTTTGTTATAGTAGTTCCGTGGTTTGCCCGCCGGGGCTGGCGACTTCAAAGGTAATCGTCGCCCAGTGTCGTAGTTCAATCCTGGCGTCGTCTCTAGATCATACCCCTGTTTCTGCATGAGATATTTGGATTGAGGGCTATAGAGATACAGAGGCAGTCTTCCAGCATCTGACCCGAGGTCGACTTCTTCTATGGCGAGGGGATGTGGGTTGTTTGTCCGGCCGAAGATGATTGGGTGGTCCCCTCCCTCGATTATTCAGTAAGCATCTTCTACTGGAGTAAATTGGATAGCGGTGTACACATTTGTACATAGCTTATTGAGCTCGGTGTAGTTCAAAGATAATCCTTTATTGATGAAGTAAGGTATCTTTTCTAGAGGGATTACATCATCTGCGGAGGGAACATCAGTGTGGGCAGCCACATACTTGGCTAGCTCTGGTTCCTCTTCGGCTACCCCCTGTATGAATGAAGATTGAGAGGGCGTCCTAGTCAGCTTGATCTTCAGAGGTTCAACTGACGGAGCGGAGCGTGGGGTTGTCGGTAGACTAGCAACCCCCAGTCTGGCACTCGATGTGGAGCGAGGGGTGGCTGGTTCGCTAGAATTGTCAGACCTTGTATCGGGATGATGACCTTTCTTGGAAAGGCGTATTGTCAGTGGCCCATCGGAGGGATTGAGTTTCTTCGTTTGGGGTTGAACGACTCTTGGCAGTCTGATGGTAAGTGGCCCTGTTGCGGGTCTCGGCACCTGGCTGGACTTTGGCAGCCGAATTCTCAACTGCTCTTCCTGTGCCGAGAGGCTGATTGCGTCCTTACGCAGAGTGGCCGTGAGGGGTGCAAAATTGCTTGGTTTGCGAGCCTGGAGGTGGATCGTCAGAGGTTCTTCTGATCCTGTGGCCATCTTGGTATGAGCTTGTACATCTTCTTTGACCAGATGCTTCTTTGATTTTTCGTACAGACAGGAGTCTGAGTAATAAGATTCGACCCCCTTGAAGGGATCGATATCAGCAAATTTTGTCCTCACGAAGCCATGCTTATCGACATATTTGAAACATTGGTGCAGCGTGGAAGGCACGATCATGTAATCGTGTATCCAAGGCCGCCCTAAAAGGATGTTGTAAGAAGTGTCGGCGTCTATGACGTAGCAGGTGACTTCTGATTGGAGATCGCCAATCTAGTATTTCAGACGGATCTTCCCAATTGGGTAGCTCCTGCCCGAATTGAAACCGCTAATGGCGGTGCTTGTAGGCGTCAGGCGATGCATCGAAATGCGAAGATGATGTAGCAGACCCTTCGAAATGATGCTTATGGAAGACCCAGGATCAATATGCATTTGGTCCACCTTTACGTCGCCAATGTATCCAGTGTAGTATAACGGGCGATCGTGCAGGTTAGTTTTGATGAGCATATCCTGTGGAGAGAAGACGATATTGGGCATCGCTCCCGTACACGCACTATCTTGGAGATCTGCAGGTTGGTTATCTCCCGTGAGGTTGACCTGAGCCAAGTACGCGTCGGCATTTTGGAGTGCATCACTCAAAGCTGTGCGGACATCCTTTGATAGCCTTAGGAGTTCGTATAAGGATAATTTGGCCGGTGTATTGGCCAATTGTGCCAAGATGTCGAAGTTGTAGGGCCTCTCCAGCCCCTGAGGTGTCTCCTTTCGGAGGGATTTGTCGAAGCGAGTCTCCTTCGGCTTAGGCTTGTCGGTCATCGAAGGCTGAGCCGATCCCGGAGTATCAGTAGAAGTGGGCGGATGATCATCAGTCGGGTTCTCAGCCACGGGCTGAGATTGTGCTCCAGATCGAGTAACAACGGCCGTGACTTCTTCTTCATCTGTCGAGACGGTGCGGCAGGATCTGACTTTTTTGCTTCTCTTCTTGTGAATGGGAGGCATTGTGGGCTGAGTCACCTCGTGGACCAAGTCCGGATGGACCCACATAATTTCTCTTCGCGATGTGGTGAGAGGTACAAGATCGGCAGCTTGATCTCGGGCAGACGAAAGATTAGCAATTTCCATCGTTGCCAGAGGGATGGGTATAACACCATCTTGAGTCTCTGTTGGCGGGAAGCTGCCGAATTGTACGGATACCATGTTGGCTGCTACGGTTACCTCCTCGAAATCGATGGCTAGAGCGTTCGAATCGATAAGGTTTTGAATGTACCGTTTCAGTTGGTAGCAGTCGTGTGTAGCATGGTGGACGTAACGGTGGTAATGGCAGAATTTTGGGTTCTCTAAGTCAGCCGGCCGAGGCTCCCGTCTTGGTGGAGGGAGTTGAATTCTATCTCCTTGTATGAGCATGTCCAAGATAGGCTTGACGTGGCCGTCTTCAAAAGAGTAAGTGATTTGAGGCCATTGTTTGTCTGTTGGTTGTGACTCGGGCTTCTGGGCCGTGTCGGCCACTATAGCCTGCTTGCCTCTGTTGTCCCGATTGTTGGAGGGGCTACCCCCATTGTCGGTGTTGGTACTGGGACGCTTGCCCTTGTTCTCTCCCTCTGAGATATGCAACCCCAGCTGGCGGGCCTTCTTCAATCGTTCTTCGGCACTTGTAGCACTGATGATAAAAGCCTTCCAGTCCTTGAATTGACTTTCGCCCATCCAGAGACTAATTGTTGGGAGTAGTCTCTTTTGGCAAATTTCAATCAGGGAAGAATCCGGATTGCCAGACGGTAACTTCATTGCGGTTTGACGAAACCGCTCAATGTAATTCTTCGTCAGCTCTTTCTCTCCTTGGATGACGTCCATGAGGGTAGACATTGTGACGTCCTGCCCTACCTCGTAGAACCTCTCCAAGAACAAGCGTTTGAAGCCAGCGAAGGAGTGGATGCAATTGTCCGGCAGGTTGCGGTACCAGTCGAAGGCGACTCCTTCCAATGCCCCGATGAATAACCGCGTGAGGATAGCGTCATCATGGGGCAGATGGTCGGTGGTGACCTCGAAGTAAGTGATATACCGACTTGCTGAGGTCTTGCCATCATAGGGGTTGATATTGAACGGCTTATATCTTGGTGGGAATGGAACATCCCTCCATTCAGCAGGATATGGTTGCCGTATTCTAAAGTCTTGAGAGTTTTCTCGGGCATGGAACATGGCTCGGAGCTCTTGAACTTTCCTCCTTACTTCTCGGGTCTCATCTGTCGCAGTCGGAGCCGTTACTTCGGGAGGATTATTGCCCGGATTCGGTGCCGCCGAATTTGAATCTACGTTGATTGGGGGACCCGCACTGGTCTGGCCTGGTGTCACTCCCTGCAGAGTAGGAAGTGCCGCTTTGATCTCGTCTATAGATTTGACCAAGGCGTGCAGTATGGCCTCCAAAGTGTTGATGCGTTGGCGATCATTGGAGCCACCTTGATTGTTGTCTGTCATGAATACCGTCCTGACGTGAGGAGTGACGGAAGGGACGGTGGAGGGTGCGCCCTCCGAGTCGTACCCATACATTGAGAAATCATCAGGGTATGTGAGAATATTCTCTTCGGGTTCGGATTCAGAAGGACCAGTACCCCCAGCTTCGGAGCTTGCTTCATCTTGAAAGTCACGGATGTCCTCGGGGACATCAGCATCTGTTGCACCTGATGGGAGAGTTGTTTCTCCGGGCTCGTCTCCTTGAAACATCGGATTGTTGTGGATGTTCGGAGGAGTACTACCCCCAGCTCCCTTGACCCTTAGCGGTGCGGACGATGAATCTTCCATTGCAGCAGATTTTGTCTTCGAACGGGTGTGTTGGTATACTCCGGTGGAGGGCAACCGTTTAGCCGACAATTTCTTAGCTGTAGTGGTTGATATTTTTGGGCTGGAGATGCTTGTCTTCTTCCTTTTCCCCTCGGCGGGGACTTTCTGCGCGGAATTGCAGGAGGCAATAGGAGGTGCTTCGTCCTCCGAGCTCGGATGCTGTAATCTTTGGAAGACGGACGGCCGATCTTCCGTCACTGTCGTGTTGTTGCAGCAGCAGTTGACGATGATCTAGGTGCAGTGACGTCCATGTGAGGACTCTTTGCACGCCGAGGCCCCTTCTCTTTCCTTGCGTTTGTGGAGGACAGCCTCACGTAGGTCAGAGGAACCATTTTGTCCGTTTGCCGCTGGGGACTGGACTTGAGCGGTTCTATACAACTTCCCATCAGAGGCCCGCGTGATAATCAGCGGGACGCCCCGATAGTCAGAGGTTGGGGCAGCTGTCTGGGCTTGATGAGCCCGCGCTGCCCTAGACTTCTTCTTCTTAGCACCTGTGGGTGCATAATAAGAAGAGTCCAAGTTGAATACCATAGAGTCTGGAGAATCATCAGGGTTCGGACCGTACGAGAGACGGTCGAAAACCGATCGAGAGGAGCATGGAGCGGATGCTATGCAGCTGGGATTGGAAACCGTGCAGGCTGTCTGCATGCGGTTGACTTCTGTCATCGGCTGAGTTCTTATGCGGTTAGGAGTCACGACCGTGCAGGCTGGCCGCATGCGGTTGGCATCTGTGGCCGCATGGGTTTTCTGCAAGCGATTTACTCTAATAGCCGTATGAGTTTCATCCATGCGGTTGGCAACTGTAGCCGCATAAGTTATGCGGCTGACAGATGTGGCCGCATGAGTTTTCTTCATGCGGTTGGCGGATGTAGTCATATGGGCTTTCTCCCTGCGGCTAATACCCTTCTGCGGCTTGGATCGCGTAGAGTTCCTCTTTGCCCCTGCAAGTCCAGCATTATAGTGT
Organism: Iris pallida; assembly: GCA_029216955.1. Classification (NCBI taxonomy): domain Eukaryota; kingdom Viridiplantae; phylum Streptophyta; class Magnoliopsida; order Asparagales; family Iridaceae; genus Iris; species Iris pallida. Next base: position 14,823,187 of record JANAVB010016599.1, on the reverse strand, counting down.
TTTCTTCTGTCGGACTTGGGGACAGCAGAGTTGTCTACGGTCTGAAGTGGGGCCGCAGGAGAGTCCTTCTCGCCGCTTTGAGCAACAGAGGGTATCTCATCGAAGACTTGAGGAGGAGCAAATGATTTTGGCCTCCACTCTTTGCGAGCCTTCATGGTGCGGGTGCGCTTCTGGATCGGGCCAGCGCTGCCTTCAGAGAGCATCTCTTCGAATGCCTGTTGGTCGAAGCGGACGACCATCTTCTGTTGTGTGGAGCCAAGTTTGGCTGCATCCGATTGCGTCACCAACTCCTCAGCCGTGGAGAAGTTAGTCCCCAGCAGAGTCGCCATCGTGTTTGCCATTGATTGTAAAAGTACAGAACAGTTTTATGGGAGGACTGAACTTAGACTCACAATACAAACTCGCTTGTACAAAGAAAGCCTAGGGACAAAAACCTAGGTACAGCAGTCTAAGTACAATTGTTTATTTTAGATTCTGGGGGATGACGATAGAGGCTCGGGAAAGCGACGGTCGCTCTGCCTTACTCCTTGGACGATCGGTATGCAGTCTTGGCTCGGAGAAGATCTGCTTGGCGTGGACAAAGAAATGCTCTTCTTGCTCTCCTCGTGTTGCTCTCCTGGCTTCTCTCTCTCTGTGATTATCAAAAAGGGGGGAGCTCTCTCTGTATATCTGTCTCTCTTTTTTTTTATTCTCTTGTTGCCCGTGGTTCTTGCAAGAGAATGATGCTGGCTATTTATAGCAGTGGGGTATGATCATTAGGGTTTGCTAATGATCATTAGTTTGGAATGTCGGTGCTCCTTCAATCTATCTGAACCCTTGATCCTGATTACAATAAATCTAGGCCATTAATGCGGATAGCACCGTATCTTGTGAGCAATTAATGCTAACTGCTTTAAATCTTCATGATTGATTACGCCAATGTCTGATTGCTCGCCACGTGTCCCATTAGCTTGATAATAAATGATATGCCCTGATCTTAGTAATTATGACGATGATGTCAAATATACTTGTTGGGATTTGGTTAAATCTTTGATTGATCCGATGCCACGTGTTTTGATTGTGGGTCCTGCCAGAGCCGCATAGGATGGGCAACACTTGAACCGCAGGGAGATACTCTTCGTGAGCCGCATAGGACAATGCTTCATCGAGCCGCAGGGAACGAACTCTCAATGAGCCGCATATGCATAGTCTTTGCGAGCCGCATGAGCTAGCGATGTATTGAGCCGCAGGGGCTGAGCTCTCAGTAGGCCACATATGGCTGATTTCTGCTAGTCATACAGGGTGACTTCTCAGTAAGCCGCATGAAGCTGTTCTCTATTTAAGCCGCATGAGATTTGCCACGTGGCAACCTAGGATTTCTGACGGATCGGGTCAGAGATCTTCTTCTTTTCCCGAAGAGTCTATCATTATGGCAGAGCCATTATGACACTTTATGCCAGAGCCGCCACAGTCGTCAAATCGTGTCAGAGCATTAAATGAGGCCACTATTCAAAGGGCCAGCTGTAGGAAAGGATCACAAGGGGACACGTGGCATCGATCGAGCCGCATATTCCTGCTGAACCGCATACACTCTCGAGCCGCATGAGACTGAGAGTCTTCCTTTGAACCGTATAAGACAGCTCCCATATGAGCCGTATGGGCTTCGTATCCGGAGCCGCATGGACCATTATTCTGATATTTTCCATGCTTCTACAGCTGTGAAGAATGAGATTGGGGAAAATCCAAATATGTTAGAATTATCAAATATTAACCCTCTTCCCTCCTTGCTATTAACCCACAAAAGCCCTAAAATAAACCTGGAATCGACAAGAGAGAAGAGAACATTCTTTGGAGAAAGTCTATTGAATGAATAATTGCCAATTTAATTACAAAAGCCCCTTCATAGCATAGTTTGCAGTATCGACCGCTACTGATCTGATACAACCGATACTGATATGGTTTGCCATGTCCCGATCTGATACTGACCGATACCTGATATTGACCGATCCGATATTGGAGGTCTCTTTTCAGATCAATTCGACAAAGAAAAATAAATGAAAAAGACCAATCAACAATGGTGTAAAGCATAGTAAGGTTGTAACATTACTTCACCCTCTTAAATAGACAACAGAAAAAAAATGGTTAGAACTCTTGAGCAACTCTTAAGCAAGTTGGACCACTTCGCCCTCTTAAATAGCTTGCAATTCAACTCCAACTGAACTTTCTATATAGATAATTTGAGTGCTTATATGCATATTGATTCTCTCCCTTTATCAATTGTGAACTGTAGTTTCAAATATTAAAAATTACAAATCTAATTGCAGCAAGAAGATCAAGTGGAAATTTATTAATAAACACTCGACTATGAGTAACACCAGAACGATGTATAACCTTAAAGTTGAACCTCAAATTTAATTTTACAAACCACACAAAACACTTTGGACATCATCTTAGTCAAGCACTCTTGCTTCCATTCCTCTTGCTTCCCTGCTGACATTAAGGTGTTTAGAGAAGATTTTCTCTGTTGTTTATTTTTTTTGTTTATATGATTTACTTTATTTTATTACTTCAAGGTGGGTCCAAACTAGGTAATTAGGAAAGTCAATGTGATTATATTGCAGTATTGTGTACATAGAAAGGATCAACTGAATCCACATCATATGTTAATCCTATATCAGTTAAGAGGAGTCATTTTCCAATCGAAGCTTTTGAGCAAAATTTTCCCAACTAAGGGTGAAATTGGTATTGGCAATTCTTATAAAAAAAATGGACACCATAAGTTTATTGTCATAATTTGTTCGTCAAACTTGTTTAGTGGACAATGAGAAATATTTCTGGTCAATTATTTGCTTTTCGATACCAAAAAGAATATAATACTCCGATCCAAAAATGAGATACTACCGTTACCACCGATCCCCATACTCATAGGAATAATCTGATACCGATTCTGATACCGATACTACGAACCTTGCTTCATAGACAAACCTAACCCTAATCGTACTAATTAAATAATTCTAAATAATAAGATACATACTGAGGAAATCATATCCTAAACAAATTAATCTCAGCTAATCCTGCTAGTACTAGCATAATAAACCTGGTCAAATCTAGAAACAACAGAAAAATCCAAATCTGACTTGATCCAAATTTTTCTATAGTCAGATTAGGAGGATAAACAGAAAAGAGATGCTGAATCATAAGAGAGTAAGGTTTGCAGTATAAAGAAAAGAAAAGTTGTCTCATGTTAAGCTTTATGCTCTTGCCTTCAGTTGAAGGGGTTGCCATGAGAACTTATACTTTATAGCATTGCATATTTTTATACTAGATAGATGTTCTACGATGTTTTTCACCATTGCAGCAATGATATGATGTTGACATCCATGTATAACTATTCTATTTTATGTTCTTCAAATAGGTGGGAGATCTTATGGTGGTGACGGTCAAGAGGGCCGTGGGCGTGGAGGGCGAGGCCGTGGGCGTGGAAGAGGCCGTGGCCGGGATTCTGATTTCGGTTCTTCCCCTGGATGGGGTTCTGGTTCGAGGACGACACAAATTTCATAACCTGCACTGGTTATCTTCTATGTCATCTTAATTATCTTAATATTGGTTTTCTTTGTTTCTTATTCATGTTATAGAAGTATTGGCATTAATCATATGAGGTTTTCAAGGTTTGATCGTAAATAGCTTAGTTTACTAGCCTTCAATGCATATGCTTTATGGGATACTTTTACCTGGTTTAGGGGACACTGTCATTTAGCTAGTGTTCATTTCATTTTAGTACCATATGCTATATAGCTACTGACAGTGTGGAAAAACTTTTAAAAGTACATCTTTTTCGCGAATCCAGGGTACATATCTTTTGAAGAACCCAACTATCATTTCAACCAATACGATTAAAAGAAAATTCTTTTTTTTCTTCTCCACATCTTTCTTATGGCTCAGGCAACTTGCATTCTACGCTGGTTGCCTGGGGCATATTTGATTTTTGTTTTTATGATCTTTCTTGATCATTTGAAAAGACTTTATTAGTATGGTTGCCTGGGGCATATTTGATTAACCTGAGACAATGCTCAAGAAGGTGAAAATGTGTATTATTCTCTATGGTTTGGTGTGCACAAATACTTATTTCCTTTCTAAGGGATTGATTTAGAAAGGTAATGCCAGTTCCTCAGTTTATGTTTTGGTACATGAGCAATATTACAAAGTATATTGAACCATGTTTTTATCTTTTTCAGGGATTTGCTACACGTGATGTTGACAGTTTTGATGTGCTCAAGTTGAAGCCAAAGTAATTACTTGTTTTGAGGATCCATTTAAGTAGTAGTTGTAAATATATGTATTTGGATACCCTATTTTGAGATAATGTAATGAACATGGTGATATAACATTTTTATGTTTTCTTGTGAATATAGTTCAAAGTGGTTGTTTTAAAATTGAATTGAGAAGTTTTTGGAAAGTAATATATAATGTGCAGTATTAAGCGTTATAAATGTGATGAGTTCAGTAATATTGAGTGTTATTAATGTTCTCCATTGAGCTTATACAGATTATCTATTCATAACGCTTTCAAAATGTCCTGAATTGTGCACTATATATTAACTATTCATAACGCTTTTATAGAAATTATTCATGACTTTTTTTATAACGCTTTTAAAAAACATTTATAACACCCGTTTTCATAACGGTTGCTTTGAAAAAAAATGTCATGGTTCGTCATTAGTGACACTTTTCAGCCGTCATTAAAAGGGTTTTTTGTTGTAGTGTCCACATCCATGCACCCAGAAATTTGCATGCGTCTCAAAAGCCATGAGCCCCCGACTTACTCCTGATCCTATAAGACAGAAGCCGAATCTCTACATGCACTTCCACAACCAGGCATCCTAAAGATTTACATGTGCCTCAGAAGCCAGGCGCCTAGACTGGTCTATCATAGACCAAGTCGCCTTCCATGCGCCTAATCCTAAGCGCATCCTGACAGATCATCTTCCATAAAATCAGAGATCTTTGAGTCACAAACATGCGCCACGTGTATTCTGACACAGTTCTGCTCAAGAATGGGTGCTAACCACCCAAGATCTCAGTAACAACCGAATCTCCACAACTGCCATGTGTTAGCTCTACCGTAGCCCGACAGAGTAGTTCAACAGATTTGACTTCAACTCAAGGCGCATCGTCCATGCGCCCCATAGCATTAGCCATGTGGCGTTCCCACGTACAGACATATCCTACATATGTACGCAGGGGCAGACCAGTCTGCTACCTATAAATAGAAGGATCATTCCTTCATCCGGAAGGGGAGATATTATCATATCTACATACAGAGACAAGAAGAGACACGTAACATCTACTTCTCCTCCAAATGCTCCGGTATCTAAAGCAGCCCAAATCTTCAGAGAATCCAAGATCGTCGTTAGATCGTCAACGGAGTCAATGCATTACCACTCGCTCCACAGATACAGTTCTCAGATAAAAATAAAAGTGTAATCTTAGGACTATGTCTAAGTCCTACATTGTATATTGTTCTGTTTGTAATTGAAATACCAAAGTTTTATCTCAACAAAACCTTGTCGCATTTTCGATAGCAAACAAGCGGTAGAAACAGAGCCATAGAGATTCGGATGAACAACAATGGACTCTTTGGTCCCTCTGAGCAGTAATGAAGAGGAGGCGCAGGCCAGAGGGCCGATAGAACATCAGGGATGGAGGGCCAACCGCGGGGGGCATAGTGGTGATCTGTGAGGAGATAAGGGTCCTGACAACGAGAAGGGAGGGATTGAGGCCAGATACAGCTGCCTGCTTGCCCTTCTCCTGAGCATCAGAGAAAAGAGCCTGACCGGAGGCTTTGCATGCGGAGTCGACGTGCCCCAAATGTCTGCATCCTTTATAGTAGCTAGGAGGGTCTTTGAAGATGAGCGTCTACCAGTAACTCCATTGCGCAGGGAGGTTCACACGAACCCGGGATGGAAGATGAAGGCTGAGATCCACTTCAACGAACATGCACGCCGTACTTGGTCGAGACTAGTCGACGGTGGCACTGTCCAACTTGAGTGGCAATGCACATGCTAATCGAAAGAGAGCTGACTTATCAAAGAGATGATGGCGGATGCCCAAAAGATTAACCCAGTCCCCAGCTACCATAGATTCGGAAAGGTGATCGAAATCGACCGACCACTGAAAAATCCTCATGGAAGATTTCGCCACAACCTACAGAAGTTTCTAGCGGAGCCTAAGGAAATCTTCTTTCAGACGCGGGGTGATGAGAATGTGCATGTGGTCGACCAAACCTATCCGGCAAGGCCCCGTGAGCCCAAAGGAGGAAAAGGTCAGCTCCTTCTGAATCGCTCCACCGGGTGCGTAGGAAGATGGTTGCCGAGACGAGGGGAAGGCCCTTTCAGAGTTAGAAAAACGAGAGGAGGGGGTATTTGAGGGGGGAATAGGAAAGGGGTTGGGGGGCAAGAAGAGGAGGAACCAGGGCGGTCCCGGCCGGCAATGTCGCCCCGGCCATGGGCTGAAAAGAGGAGCTCGCCGCAGGGGAAGGTTAGGTGTAACACCCACTTTTCTAAAATGAGGGTAATTTTAAACTTTTGTAAAATTGATTATTTTTATTATTTTTTATTAAATGAATTGTGATAGTGATATAATTTGGTAAAACCCTAGAACCATATTGATTAGATGCTAGTCATGACCAAGGGAGACGTAGTTAGTGAGATTAGACAACCTTAAATTCATTTCTAATTAATTAGTCAAGCCTCTAGTCTAATTAGGAACCACTTAGAATTTAATGACTAAAACACTAAGTTAGAATGGACCCTTTTCTTAGAACTTGTCATGACAACTTATGAGGGCCTTCTAGACTTTCCACAAATGCACAAAACCCTAAAGTAAACCTAAATGGCACTCCACCTTCATTAAATAGCCCCACTTCTTTATCTTCCTCCCCTTTCATTCAAAACCACAACCCTAAATTGAAGCTTTTCCCCCAAATTCCTCCTACCATCATTTCTTCTCCAAATTGACCCAATTAGGTTCATTTTTCTTCCCCGTGGAGAGGAGAATGCTCTATAGCTAGCTATGAAGGCTTAAAAGGATTTGGAGCCTTGAAGCTTGAAGAAGATTCTAGATCCAGAAATTGTTCCTTGGGAATCCATCTCCCAAGTAGTAAGAGCCTCTAAACACCTTCAAATTTCTCATTCCTTGTTGTAGATGCATTCATTTAGGGTCCCCATGGCATTAGAAAGAATTTGGGTCAAGTTTGGATTCGTTTGAGGTACGTATTACGAGAATATCGGATACGCACATCAAATGTTCGACGAAATGACTCTTAGGATTTTAGATGTTTAATTTTCAGTTGTAGCTTACTTTTTCTAAGTGTTTATGTGTAGTGTATTCTTTGGGTTATTATCTAAGGATTTAGATATATATTGATATGTTATTTGGGAAAGGGGTTGCTCGGGTTCAGTTGTATTACTCACTGTTTGCTCTTTTGATTCGTGTAATCATTGTTGTGTGTGAGTGACTGATTATGATATCCTAACATCCCTTTTCATACTGTCCAGATCCTAATTTTTGGCTCAGTCGAGTCATTAGTCACCGCACACACACACACACACAGTCCTACTACATAGTTACTGACATGCACCCTTCATATTTATTATTGTATTACTTGTACTGCCCTGCATACAAATGTGACAAAATACTTTGAGAACACTACATGTCTGCCCAATTCATTTACCTGTTCATACATTCATTTGCCCACATTAAATTGTCCTGCATGCCTCTTTAACCACTGAACATGTTGCATTCACTGCACTAGTGACTTCCTTGCATTGCCTGTAGGATAGATTTCCTACCTGCCTTCATTCCCTACCTCACATGTCCTGCATCCTTGTAATTTGGCACTATCATTCCCTACATGTCATTTCATAACATTGCTCACTGCATTGCCCTGATCATTACCCATATGACTTATACCCTAATGTATCAGTTGGATCATATTTTCTAGCCTTGACTTGTCCTGCATATGTGGTGTCCGGCAACTCAGTGATTCACTGTCCACTGCATGTTCAAATTGTTTAGATATTCACCATTTGAGTTCATCCTCTCATTTGGATGTCTAGTCCTCTGAACCATTATTTAGACCACATGAGGAATCACCATTGCATATGTTTAGTCCACCTTCCCATATGACCAGTACATGACATCCCTTTTCCTTAGTGTATGTCCTTTTCATGAGGTATTAGACCAAATCTTGGTATCATACACTTCTTACTTCACATCCTAAGCTACTTGGACAAGCACCTATCTATCCAGCTTCTGTGTACACGCCCTCGACTGATACTTAGTAGGTATCAGAGCACTCTCTAACCAATTTGAATCTTCCATGTGCAGTCCACTTAAACTTTGTCCATTATCTCATTAGGTTCAGTTCACATCTGTTCAGTTTCCTTGACTCAGTCCTCAACCTTCATATAAAAATCTGCCACTTTTCCTATTTTAGTACCAGTCATATACTTCTTTAAGTTCTGTTCTGTGCATGCATTTTGGTTTGAATGGTGTCAGTTGTCTTGTTACCCAAGTCTATCACCCAGACTTAGCCTCCTTTATATTTGGTTCAGTCGAGCCTATCCTTCATTCACTGTATATGCTTTATCCTGCACTCTTTAGTATCCTCTGATACATCCATTGTATCATAACACAAGTATTATCTTGTATTGCACATTAGGATAGGTCCTACAATCCACTATTGTCCTGCATTATTAACCACTTCATTATCTGCCCTGCATATGTGTTACATTCTTCCCTTAGTTGTATTGGTCCTGATGAGGTCACATGTTCCACTTTTCCATATTTGATGCCTTGTCCTTGTATATATGTATCTTAGCTTAGTCAAGCCCCCATGTCCTTGCTAACTGCTCTGTCACAGACCTACAGTACAATTCAGATGGATTCTTAGTATTAGTCTTTTAGGGGCAGTTGATACCTCGTGGTATGAACTATTGTGTGTTAGTCACCTCTTCTTAGTCTTCATGTTTTTTCCTAGTTTTAGATATTCAATACTTATCTTGTAGTATTTGTTCCTTCCTATTTTGCAAGAGTGTATAAGTTTAGAGTTGGTTCAGACATAACTTTTGTTCTGTCCCCCAACCTATATGTAGTGTCAGACTTTATTTCATTATAAGTTCAGACCTTCACCACCTTTCATACCTGCATTGCATGTCCTACCCCCTTTTGTTTTGTTTCAATTGCTGCTTGTGCATGTAAACCTTCATGTTAGGCTAATGCTATGCATTGTGTATATATTATAAGGATATATGTGATAAGTAATATGGGTTAAGAGGTTCTGCATACATTATATAGATTAGGCATCTGCAATGGTTAGTCTATATGTTTGCATAGATGATATACTTGGCTCTATGGGTTACATTAAATATATATGGATATTAGATGATAAGATATATGGCGCTATGTGAGGTATCTTAGAGTATGTGTTATGGTTATAGGTTAAAAGTTATGAGTCTAGTTTAATATAGAGTATACATGTGTATGTTTAGGATTTAATTGGTCTTGATACCTCTTTAGCACTATAGTCTATTTTAGTCTAAACCCTAGATTAGCCATTGATCCAATAGTCCAAGTTTGACTTAGTTGACTAGATAGTTGACCAAGAGTTGTCTTTGACCTAGAAAGGTCTAGTATCATGTAGATTGCATGGTATAACTCAATTATTCAATGTTAAACACATTGTAACCTGTATCTCCTACAATATGACTCTGTGACTCCAGTTCGGACATCTGTACACATATGTTGCTTAGGATATCAGGCGAGTACATTCTCTGACCGTTTTATACTTGCTAGGACTTATATTCTTGCTCTAGATTACTTTACTTGATGCTGTCACATTGGTAATACGGATTGGTACTATATGGATCTTTTCATGAGATGTTATCCCTCTCGGGAGCATCAGATACTTCATGTCATGTGTGTTTCACTTACATCATGTATCTCTATGCTTTTATTATTCATGTATACTCTTATGATTCATGTACTCTCATGTTCACAGAGTTCTCATGAATTAATTTCACGTGCTCTCATTTATGAGGCAGTGAAATCATGAATCTTAACATAACTTGTCTCGATCTTTATGTATTGATTGGGGATAGGGGAGTAGAAATAGTCATATGAATAATTCCAAAAGTAGTGTAATCATGAATCAACTCTGTAGTATAGCCATGAATCATTTCCAGCTGTTCACATGTCTATCTTGTACTCTAAATCACTAGTCACTGATAGTTCTTTACTTATAGTAGATATTTCTATTACAGTCATCTCTTTTACTTTATGTACATTTTTTCAGTTATTCATGTATCTTACTCTATTGCATGCTTTATATTTTTCTGATATGATATGATCTACGTGAGATGTATTGTGCTCGTTCCAATCCTGACTGAACTTGTTAAAAATATTACAAATAAGACCGAGGGTTCTGTACCACCTGCTATGGAGCACACACCTAGATGATATCTGTGGGTTGGACCTTCAAGAGGAACCAATTATAGCTATAGACACCATCCTTTCAGACTAGTCTAGTAAGCTAGTCAGTTATCTATTTTTCATGTCGTCTTGTTTTATTTGGACTTGGAGATGTATTAAACTTGGTTGTTGTTGTTGTTGTTGTTGTTGTTGTTGCTGTTGTTGTTGTTGTTGTGTCGTCTAGACACTAGACTTATTCTCTTCTGTCTGTACTTCACTTGGTTTTATATATCTATCTTATCGTGCTGTTATCCATCTTTAGATTGGTGATTGAGTTGTATCTTCTGTGATTGGCCTCCGTTTGGAGAGTATATCATATTGTACTTAGTTGTGATGATAACCTAGAACAGCGTTCTACCGACGACACTACGACGTAGGCTAGACGTACCCACTTCTCGTGCCCCTACACAGGGTGCAGGTCGTGTCATTAGGGCTGGCTGGGGAGCAGAAAGATGTATATATATATATATATATATATATATTGGAAAACCCTTCTTTTATTGAAGTAAAGGCACAAAATGCCGAAGCCTATACAGACACGCTACAGGACAACAGACAGCCTGGCACAGGAGCCAAGGCAAAACAGTCACCGGGATCCGGGCAAAGACGGGAGCCGAGGACGGCAACCCTGTACGGGGTGACCCCAAACGTCGGCTTTGAGAGCCTGCATGCGGACCTCTCTGAGCAGTTGAGGGGAGTTGTTGGAGTGATCTTCATATCTGTACTTGTTTCTATTTTTCCATAAAACCCAAATGCCGACGGTTGCGACAATTTGGTGCATGTTGGAGAGACTCCAGATGGCGAGAAGATCGTCAAAGTCCCCGGCCGGGTGTTGTATATGCCATTCGATGGAGAGGTGGGACCACAGCAGGTTAGCAAGCTCTCCCGAGTAGAGGACGTGGGCTGCAGATTCTGCATGCGAAGATGAGCAACAGTGGCATTTCGATGTGGGTCAGAGCATCATCGGTGGAGAGTTTTCTGCATTGTGCTCTCCAGACGAGGATAGACCATTTGATGGAGATATTTGGTTGCCAGTAGGGGGAGATTAGATGGTGTTGCTCCATCGTTCCTCTCAGTGCCAATCTGGCGGAAGCTAATGAAAACTGGCCGCCGGGGTTCAGGGACCAACGGAACGCTTCCAAATCATCTACGATCATGAAGGGATCGACGAGGTTCCGGCCTGAAAGAATGTTGCGCCAGCTGGCGGAGGACCTGCTGTTGGCAGTCGCCATTGATGGGTGGGTATGCCGGACATATCTGGCTGTCATAAATCGGGACCAGATCGTGTTTTCCGTACGGACCTTCCACCATAATTTTATAGAGCAAGCGGCCATAATGTGGGCCAGTCTGATAAATCCGAGTCCTCCCTCCTCTGTGGGGTTGGCCATGGATGCCCAACTGGCTTAGTGGTGCTTGTCTTTGCCTTCTTTGTGACCCCAGAAAAATTTGGAAAAAAGGGATTCAAGGGAAGAAAGAACCTTCTGTGGTGGCGAGCAGACAGCAAGGGTGTACATGGGAATGGAGGACAACACATGCTTGATCAGGATCATCCTCCCCCCTAGGGATAAGGTAGCGTTGTGCCACCCCTCGATTTTTCTCCTGATTTTGTTGACAAGGACATCGAATATTCCGGAGTTAGATTTTTCGTACACCAGCGGGCAACCGAGATAGGTAAATGGCGGGTATGCGGTAGAGAAGGATGTCAGGTTGGAGAGGATCGCGGAGTGAGCTCTGTCAGCTTTGTGATGAGTGTAGATTACACTTTTACTCGGGTTGACCCGCTGCCCGGAACATCTGGAGTACCTCTCCAATGTTTTGTGTACTGCCTCCACCGAGCTGATGACTCCAGCGGAGAAAATTAAGATGTCATCCGCGTAGGCCAGGTGGGTGATTAGGGGGCAACCGGTGGTTGAGTGGAAGTGGTGAAAACCCGACGAGTAGGCTAAGTTATTGAGATTTCTGCTAAGCGCTTCTGCCGCGATGATGAAGAGGGTGGAGGATAAGGGGTCTCCCTGCCAGACCCCGCAGCTGGCTTTGAAAAAATTGTCGGCTTGCCCGTTGATGATGGTAGAGAACCAAGAATTGTTGACTGATCTGAATAGAACATCAGTCCACGCTTCCGAGAAGCCGAATGCTCTAAGCACCCAGATCATGTAATGCTAATCCAATCGATCGTAGGCTTTCTCCATGTCTAGCTTGATAGCTACATTACCCCCTCTGGATGGGAATTTTATGCAGGTGATCATCTCCTGCGCTAATAGGATGTTGTCGGTGATGTTCCTGCCCTTGACAAACCCGCTTTGTTCTTCGGAAATGATTTTGGGGAGGAGCTCAGACATGCGGGAAGCGATCAATTTAGAGATGATTTTGTTGGTGAAGGTGCATAAGCTGATGGGTCAGAAATCTTTGAATGTTGTCGGGTTGTCCTTTTTGGGGATGAGGATAAGGTTAGCACGGGAGATAGATTTGGGGTATCTAGTACCCTGAAGAAATGCGACGGCAGTATCATGGATGTCGTGCTTGATGATGTCCCAGCACGAGCAAAAGAAGACGCCGGTGAACCCGTCTGGACCCGGGACGTTGTGCTCGTTCAGAGCCCAAATTGCATCTTTGACTTCCTCCAAGAAGGGGGTAGTAAGGAGCTGCTCATTCTCTTCGGTGTTGATCAGACAGGGGATCTTGGCGAGGAGGTCGTCATCCTTGCTAATTGCATCCTTGGAGAAAAGATTAGAGTAGAATCGATTGGCAGCCGTCTGAATGTTCTGATACTCAGAGTGAATCTGACCGTCGTCATTCGCGATTTGAAGCACGCTCAGCTGTTGTCTGCGGCCCTTGACACATGAGTGAAAGTAGCTGGAGTTTCTGTCCCCTTCAGCATCCCACGTCAACATGGCTTTCTGCTTCTAGAATTCGGTTTCGATTTCAAGTCGGAACTTGAGCCAAGCTTTGGTGAGGTGAAGGGTGGCCCGGTTCTCCTACATCCTGTCCGTGGCGTACATAATCTCTTCCCGAGTAACGTCCTCCTCTGCCAACTTAATGGCTTGGAAATTGTCTCCGAATGCGTTCCTGCTCCAAGTTGCCAGAGCTCCCTTGGTGGCTTTGAGTTTAGTAGCAACGCGCCTGATGGGGTCCGGATCTCCAGCTGAGCTCCAAACGGTGGCGACAATATGTTTGAATTGGGGGTGGTGGCTCCAGAAGGTCTGAAACTGGAAGACTTTCTTGATATGGAGATGATTGCTGCTGATCTCAACAAGGAGGGAGGAGTGGTCCGATTCCGTGGTGTTCAGGTGAGATAGTTTAGTGATGAGTCCCATGTCCGTCCAATGATTATTGATGAGGGCGCGATCTAGGCGAGAGTACTGACGCCTGGCTCCTTCTTGCATGTTGCACCAGGTGAATGCGTTGCCGGAAAACGGAATGTGGAGCAGTTGAGCATTAAAAATAAAGTCGTTGAAATCTGTCATTGCGATCGGGATAGGGGTCCTGCCCCTAGATTTTTCTTCTCGGTTGGATATGGTATTGAAATCGCCCACGCAAATCCACGGGAGGTTGTTAAGAAGGTGGTTAGTTGTCGAGAGAGTGTCCCATAGCCTCTTACACTCGGTGATGTCGCAACTTTCATGCACCGCCGAGAGCAAAGAGCGTTGTTGGAGGGTTGGGTGTTCAATCAAACAAGAAAGGGATTGCCTGGAGTCATGAACGAAGCCAAATTTAGTATTGGCGGAGAAGAATATCCAGATATCATTGCATCCTGCGATCGCAGATGGGAATCCGAGGAGGAGCTGGAGCGCTTTGAGTTTCTTTTTTTGGATTTTGGTTTCAATGATGATCAAAATGTCGATCCGGTGGAGTTTCTTCAGACTAATTATTCTATTCATAGTGGGTTTGTTGGCGATCCCACGAACATTCCAGGTGAGGATGTTAAGCATCTGGGGGGAGGGGTGGGGGGGTTGTGGAGCTTTGTGGCCGATCTAGTGGTCATAGCTGCCGTCTTTTTAGCATTTTTCCTCTTTTTTGATTGGTGTTTTTTGGGCACTGACGTGATTTCTGCAGAGAGATCTGCGTTATCTTCGCCCTATTTTTGGGTGTTGGGTTCAGAGTTTTTCGTCTGAGTTGTGTCTTCTATCTCTGTTTCGTGCAGGGCGCAAAGGGGGTTGGTTGGATCTAGAAAGCCAGCCTCTTCAGCTTGAAGGAATCTGGCAGCAGCATCCGTACCGAGGATGGCCAGAGTAATTGTGGAGGAACCTCCTTTATAATACTGCGGCTCCTGTACAGGGGGAGGGGGTTGGATAGGGTCAGAATGCTCTGACTCCGGTCGCTCTGTGTCCGCGGAGTCTGAGGGCGGGATATGGTCTGCGTCATCGCAAGACAAGACGAAGAACGAGTTACGTAGAAGGATGGTCTTCGGGACGTAGGGCACAATGGCCTGTATGTCCGGGGGTGCCGATCGGGCTAAGCTGGGGTCGATGGGGGGTGATGTGACTGTGGGAGTGGTGGGGGAGGAGGTAGAATTGGGTTGTGGATGGGTGGGGGAGGGTGGGTCATTTTGAGTCGACCTGGCGGATTGGGTTTTACGCTGAGCTGTCTTTTGTAGCTCCGGGTGGGCTCTGTAGCAGAACTTGGTAAGGTGGCCTCTCAGCTGGCAATGTTGGCAGAAGATGATGTTGTTGTCATACACGAGCGCTTGGGAATGAGTTCTGCCTCCGAGTTCGAGCTGGACCTCTGTGGGCGGTTCTGTAGAGAGGTCGAGTTCTACACAAATTTTAGCGTGGTTGCCTTTAGCGAGGGTTCTTGTTTCCTCCGCGATAGCTACGAGAGTTCCGAAGGAGCTAGCTATCCTCTTGAGATCTGCCGGGGCGAAGCAGACTAGAGACAGGTTAGGGAGAGTGATCCAAGTGGAGATGATGGTCGAATCGATTTTGGGAATGAAAGTGGGGGACCATTTAGCGATCTTGGCAGTCTGTTTGCCTATGGTGACGGTGCCCTTGGCCCACACGGTGGAGAAGTCCTGATCCGAAGAGAGGTGGAGGAACAAATGTTTTGGGTCAAGCGGCGCGACTGTGTACGAGGAAGTGAGCCTCCAACCAGTAATAGCCTCTTGCACTGCTGCGATCTTCGGACATCCTGACTGGAACTTCAGGACGAAAGTCTTTGCGAAGGTGTGGGATAGGGAGGAAATCTCTGCTAATGAAAATGGGATCCGGATGGTCTGTCCGTCGACGGGGGCCGAGAAGTCGATGTCAGGGAGCAAAACTTCTACAGGAGGAGGGGACACAGCAGTTCGGCGGTCTGGACGAAAGGCATCGGCGTAAGAAGCTGGCCGAGAACTGCCCGCTACTGTGGCTGGGGGGGCTGCCTAGCCAAGCGGGAGGGGGGAGGGAGAGGCGGGGAGGGCCAAGCCCTGAGCCGAGGGTTCTAGGAGAGATCCAGCAACTACTGGTGCATTCGGGGGGGAGGCCTCGGTAACAAGCGCACCGGGCTGGCGCCCCGATGGCGGGGATGGAAACCTGAGAGGGCCGGCAGCAACCTCTATCACTCGGAGAGGACGAACCGACGGGGAGGAGGTCTCAGAAGAGTGCAGGAGAGTGGGCACCCGCAACGGGGGCGGGCCCAGACCCCCGTTGATTGAATAAAAAGGGGGAGGGGGTTTCCAATATATATATATATATATATATATATATATATATATATATATATATATATATATATATATATATATATATATATATATATATATATATATGTGTGTGTGTGTGTGCTAAATTTCAACTTGATCCCTCAACTTTTATAGGTGCTAACTTAATACCCTAAAAAATAAAGACCAAATTATCCATGTCTCTCTCACCCACCCACCCATTGCTGCTCTTCTTTCCCCTCCCGGCTGATCCTCCCGCCCTCATCCGACTACTCAGCCCTTGCCCATCCTTGGCTGCACCCCCCTCGCCCCCCCCCCCCCCCCCCCGGCCTCCTTTTCGCACTAGCGTTGCCGTCGCTGCTACATGCAGAGAGAGGGGGGAGAGGGGTGCAGGCGGATGGGTGGAGAAGTCGGGGTGGCGACGATGGTGGGGGCGGTGGTGGGGGCGGTGGTGGGGGCAACCGCTGAGGGGGGTGGGGGTGGGGGGCAATGGGGAGGCGTGGGGCGGAGGGGGGTGCTGTAGGGGTGGGGGTAGGGGTTGGAGGAAAAAGGGGGGACAATTTTGTCTTTTTTATTTTATTTTTAGGTATCAAGTTAAAAAACTCGAATGTTTAGGAGTATCAAGTCATAATTTGGCCATATATATATATATATATATATATATATATATATATAAAATAAAAAAAAAATATATATATATATATATATATATATATATGCTTGCAAAAATAATAAAATAATAAATGGTACCGCTGCCATCCATAGAAGAGTATGTGACATCAAGAATCAAGATATATATATATATATATGTGCTTGCAAAAATAATAAAATAATAAATGGTACCGCTGCCATCCATAGAAGAGTATGTGACATCAAGAATCAAGATATTTTGTAAACATAATAAAGTAATGCCGCAACAATCTACAAAAGAAATGTGACATCAAGAACGACCAAACTTTTGAGATAAGGATACATATAGATTGAAAGAAACTAGAGATCATCATGCTAGAGGCAGGAGGCAGATAACTTGCTAGTAGCTAAGCCTATATATAACTTTCTAGAAAATAGTTATCAGCTAAAAAAATGGGAGGATATTAATTGAGTTTAATACATGCGAAAGTAAAGACCAAGTTGTCATTTTTGAAACACAACTACTCCTTTGACTCCAAGCAAGGGGATAAGGTTTTAACATACTTCCTAAACTACCACGTGATACTCGCGTGACAAAATCTAGTGTATATAAATTCCATATGCTTCCTAAAGGAGGAGGAGGAGGAGAAGAAGAAGCCATGGAAGTAGTATTCCTAGTGGCTTTCCTCTTCATTTCCCTGTCGTTTGTTCTGTACTTGTACACAGTCCTCTGGCTGAGGCCACAGAGAATTCTCCATGTTCTCAAGAAGCAAGGGATTGATGGCCCTCGTCCCCGTTTCCTCTCCGGAAACCTTTCGGAGATGCGGAGAATGACGTTAATGGCAGCTAAGAACATCGGAGGCGACGATCATCCCATGAACCAAGACTACGCGAAGACTCTCTTCCCGTACATGTATCAATGGAGGAAGACTTACGGTATATATATATTCATTATTCTTCTTCCTGTACTGTACGTGTTTCATTCTTCTTCTTTATTGCTTCCTTAGTTCTTATCCATTAGAAGGGCACTGCGGTCATATTTTTGGGGTTTGATTATATCTGTTGCGTGTCATGCTGTCCGCAGGACCACAGTGGTGTCCCGTGTCCGGCAGCAACAAAGTTTTTTCTTTTTCTTTTTCGCTTCGTTTGTATTAGTTCCTAACCGTGGGTTAGCTTGGCTAGATCTCCTTCAACGACAAATAGCCAATACTAAGTAGAGTCTTAAGTAAATACCTGCCAATATTGAGTTGGCTTCTTCTTCAGAGTTGTAGTTCTTTAGGTCGTCTCCCTCTACATAGCAGTAGCTATGATTCTCTCTTTGATGGCAAATAACTTAACATTTGCTATGTAGTCATTCTTCTCGTAAAGAAATAACTTATCATTTGCTATATATGTAGTTAGAATCATTGATTTTCTTGTAAGTTACTGGGACATTTTTTAGCGGGCAATTTAGGTATCCCTATGTTTTACGCTTATTACAGGAACCACATACTTTTTTTTTTCTTTGAAACTAATTAC
>JANAVB010016599.1:14652395-14799895 GCA_029216955.1 Iris pallida | reverse complement strand
AGTGGAAAAAGGATAACAGCATATGCAGGCTGCTGATCCTGAATTCCATGGAAGACTCTCTGGCCGAGTCCTACACAAAGAAGATTTCTGCCAAAGAGATCTGGGAGTCCGTGGGAAAGCTGTATGACGACGACGAGGCCCGGTCGAAGATGTTCATGGTTGAAAAATACCACAAATGGGTCTTTGAAGACGAGAAGACCATGCTGCCCCAAGTGAAAGAGTTCCTGAAGCTGCGCCAGAAACTGGAGGACGATAGCATGCCCCTCGTCGACAAGTTCGTCGTTGGAGGGATCGTGGCAAAACTTCCTCCAGGATGGAGCAACATCTTTGCAAGGATGCATAGGAAGAAGATGGAGATTAGCCTGGATAATCTCCTCAGTGAGATTCATGTTGAGGACGAAATGCGCTCTCAACAGAAGTTGGACGCCCTGTCCAAGCAACTAGCAACGGCGAATCTGGTTCAAGCCACCAGAGAGAACAAAGGGAAGCAGGCGGCTTCTCACCACAAGAAGAAGGACTTCTCGAATCTGAAAGTGAAGGGTCCAGGATTCAAGCAACAGAAGTCCAAGTCCCATGTGACTTGCTTCAACTGTGGCAAGAAGGGTCACTATAAAAGTGAATGCAAGTCCAAGCCCAAAGAGCAAGGTGAGCCTAACAAGGTTTCTTTGGTTACTAATCAGGTTGCCATGATAGCACAGGTTGCAACTGTGGGGGCAGACTTGGACTGGTGGATAGACACTGGCACGACATGTCATGTCTGTTCAGACAAGGACTGGTTCGTCTCCTATGAGCCTACTTCCGAGAAAGTCATGATGGCGAACCAGGCACAAGCTGAAGTACTGGGGATCGGGACGGTGGAGCTGAAGCTTACTTCGGAGAACATTCTGACGCTTCAAGGTGTGAAGCATGTTCCTGCAATCGCAAAGAACCTGATCTCTGGGAGCCTGCTCTGCAACGCAGGCTTGAGGATGGACATCAATGCTGGCCAGTTGGTGATGTCCAAGAAGGGTACATTCTTCGGGAAAGCTTTCCAAACTGAAGGAATGTACAAGATTCAGCTTGTTGTAACCCAGCATGATAATATAAATGCTATCACTTTTTCTGATTATTCTCTTGAGTTGTGGCATAATAGGCTAGGACATGTTCATTGTAAAAGAATTAACAGAATGTCTAGTCTAGGACTTATCTCCAAGTGTGGGGGTAAGGTAGAGAAATACGAAGTATGTGCTCAGACGAAGATCACTAGGAAACCCTTTCACAGGGTCAATCGAAGCACAGATCTTCTGGAGTTGGTTCACTCAGATATCTGTGACTTCAAACAATTCTCTACAAAGGCCGGGATGAAGTATTTCATTACTTTCATAGACGACTTCTCCAAGTATGCCTTCGTCTATTTACTCAAATCTAAAGACGAAGCATTCGAGAAGTTCAAGGAGTTCAGGGCCGAGGCTGAACGGCAAACTGGACAACAACTCAAGAGGCTGAGGAGTGATCGAGGTGGGGAATATAGGTCTCACGAATTCTCATCATTCTGCAAAGAACATGGAATCATCAACGAGACGACGGCTCCGTATTCTCCACAATCCAACGGAGTAGCAGAAAGGAAGAACAGAACGTTGACAGAGATGATGAACTCTATGCTGTTGACTGCGGGTCTCCCAAAGTGCTATTGGGGAGAAGCTGCATTAACGGCCACTTTCATTCTGAACAGAGTGCCATATGCAACTTCCGACATAACTCCTCATGAACTCTGGTTCAAAGTCAGACCCAACCTGAATGTCATTCGAGTGTGGGGGTGCCTGGCTTATGTGAAGCTCCCGGATCTAAAAATTCAGAAGCTGGGGACAAGGACTACTAAGGCGATCTTCCTGGGGTATGCCGAGAAGAGTGATGCTCGGAGATTCCTTGATATCGAGTCAAATCATATCATCGAATCTCGCAATGCTGAATATTTTGAAGAAAAGTTTGCAAGGCACAAGAACATTGTTCTCGCGGACATTCCGGAGAATAATGAGGGTGCGAAGCAGACAGAGGTCTTTATCAAACCAGTAGTCCAAGATGGAGCTGTTGTCGAGGAGACACCAGCTGAACCAGAACTCGCTGAGCCGTCAACTAAGCGAGCAAGGAGGCCGAAAGACTTCGGAGATGACTTCGTCACCTATCATGTGGAAGCAGATCCGCTTACCTATGATGAGGCGATGAAGATCAGAGATGCTATATTCTGGAAGGAGGCGATTGACAACGAGATTGACTCAATCACCTCCAATAACACATGGGTATTGGTCGACCTACCAGAAGGAGCAAGACCCATCGGATGCAAATGGATCTTCAAGAAGAAGATGAAAGCAGATGGAACCATTGACAAGTTCAAGGCCAGGCTAGTGGCCAAGGGGTTTGCTCAGAAGCAGGGGATCGACTACTTTGACACTTATGCTCCAGTAGCTCGGATGACAACTATCAGATTGTTAATTGCTTTAGCAGCAATACACAAGCTGGTGATACATCAGATGGATGTGAAAACGGCATTCCTTAATGGCGAGCTGACCGAAGAGATCTACATGCAACAACCAGAAGGTTTTGTCGTCAGAGGTCTGGAAGACAAAGTCTGCAAGTTGATGAAGTCTCTGTATGGTTTGAAGCAAGCTCCCAAAATGTGGCATGAGAAGTTTGACAAGGTGATAAGGTCAAATGGCTACAAGGTCAGTGAAACAGACAAGTGTGTCTATACGAAGTTTGCTGACGGAAGAGGAGTAATCGTTTGTCTTTACGTGGACGACATGCTAATCCTAGGTACGGATTTAAGCTGCGTCACAGAGACAAAGAAATTCCTCTCGACCAAGTTCAGTATGAAGGACTTGGGGGATGCCGACGTAATCTTGGGGCTCAAGATCATCCGGACAAGCACTGGAATAGCGCTGTCACAATCTCATTATATTGAGAAAATGCTCACTCGCTACGGGTATCAAGATCTTCCTTTTATTGATACACCGTACCGGAGTGATCAGAAGCTGGAGCCAGATTTGAGGGAAAGCGTCAGGCAGTTGGAGTACGCTAGCATCATCGGAAGCTTGATGTACGCTACTACTGCCACAAGGCCTGACATAGCTTTTGCAGTGGGAATGCTGAGTCGGTTCACTAGCAATCCAGGCGTTGAGCACTGGAAAGCTGTGAAGCGTGTTATGAGATATCTCAAGAAAACTCAGACATATGCACTATACTACAGCGGAGATCCGTCAGTAGTGGAAGGCTTCAGTGATGCTAGCTGGTGTTCAGAGGTGGAGAGCGAATATTCCACAGGTGGATATATGTTCGCCATGGATGGAGCTGCTATATCGTGGAAGTCGAAGAAGCAGACTATGTTATCTCGCTCCTCCATGGAATCTGAATTCTTTGCATTAGACGCTGCTGCAGATAAAGCAGAGTGGCTTCGGGAGCTCATGTATGACCTTCCAATGGTTGGGGCTCAGATACCGGCGATTCCGATATACTGTGACAACCAGACGGCAGCAGCGGTGGCATCAAATGAACTCTTCAACGGGAAGAAGAGGACTGTGCGGTTGAAGCACAGAGCAGTGAACGATCTCATCAAAAGGGGCGTCATTGCAGTGATTGATGTTCGGAGTCAGGAGAACCTGACGGATCCGTTCACCAAGGGTCTCAAGCGCCAGCTGGTCGATGACACAGCTTGTAAAATGGGCTTGAAGGCATTCTGATATTGTGTTATTACATTCCTACCATAAAGTTTTATGCTATTAGTTCAAAGAAAAATCTACTAGGCATCTAGCTTTTGGTTCAAGGGAGGACTATTAACCAGAAGAATATCAGGAACGGTGGGTACTTGTCCTATGTGACATGGAGAGGTTACGGACCTACAACCACTGTTGTCTACTATTGTTTTCTACGGAAAACGGATCCTGTGGGAAGGTTGGCTTAAACGCCTTAATGAGTTCTCAGGCAGAGTGAATGCCTGGTGTGCTTTACAGGAAGCACGGTAGAGCAGCACTACAAGGAGTGAAACTCCATGCTACAGTGGGGTGACTCCACCATGAGGTTTCCAGGTAGGAATAATGCCTCGGCTTTGCAAGCTAAGTCACAGCGGAGTAGCACCGCAAATAGGCAGGTAGCCTAATGCTGTATGATAATCGTAATAAAGAGAGGTAGACAGCACTACAAAGAGGACGATGTCCTCATGTTACAGTGGCATGACACCACGAAGAGGTACCAGGTAGGGTAAAGCCTCGGCTTCGCAAGCCATGTCATAGCGGCGTAACACCGCACGGAAGCGCAAGGCTTCATGCTGGGTAGTTTGGCACTACAAAGGGGCTTGTGACCTCATGCTACAGTAGTATGACACTACGATGAGGTACCCAGGTGGGGTAAAGCCTCGGCTTTAAGCCATGTCATAGCGGCGTAGCACCGCAAAGAAGCGCAATGCTTCATGCCATGACTCTTTATAAAGAACTCACCTATAGTGTATGGAAAGAGATATCAGGCCGTCTCTTGAGGGTAAGCTTGTAGACGCCCAAAATTATACACTGAAACCAGGCTGGCACAAGGCCTTCAATGTGCAGCCAGAAGCACAGTTGATGTCATTATGTGAGTAGGAAGAATTGCAGTTATGGTGCAGAATTCAAGGCTTAGTCCATTCTTGTATCATGCTGTTATTTAACCTATGCGGGAAGATTCAAGTCGTAGCGACATCTCTCCTAATGCATGATGGACAATCACTGTGGGTAACGCTCAACCCATATATTGAGATATGTGGGGGATTGTTGGTGTTTTTGCCTTTGGACTAGAAAAGATAGTCCCACATCGGATACACCAAATGGTGAGTATCTCAATATAATGCATTGCTTGTGTTGAGGTGTGCACATGAGGTGTAGTAGGGCACAAGTTTGTGCCATGTGGAAGTATTTCTCTAGAAGGAAAAAGGATTAAATCCAACAAGGATGAAAGTTAATTTTTGTTGTGCGGACTCGGACTCGGACACGGACTCCAGGATGTCTCGTGCATGCACGGGAGTGTTCGGGGGGTAGGCGTGGACTAGCACACTTCTATGCTGATTGTGGGATGATCTAAAATATCAAACTCTATTTTTGAGTATTGGTATTTTAGTCCCACATCGGATAGGAGAAGAGGTGAAGTCTCAATTCCACTATATAAATAGAGCCCCTTAGCCTCCTTTGAAAGATGCACCAAGAAGAGAGAAAAGAGAGTCTGTAAAGTCCAGGAAGCCCGTTCAAGTCTCAAATATTGACTTACGAGCGTTCCAGAAGTTCTCCTGAACTTGCTGGTTCCTGGGAGCTTATCCGTACTGCGGGTATAGCTTTGAGCGCCGGTGTTCTACACCCCAGCGAGATCCGTTCTTCTTCTTCCTCCCTCTTTCTGTTGCCTTCGAGAATCTGAGACTCAACTGTTGTTGATCATCTCTTGTTGCCTTCGAGAATACCGTCGCTTCTCTTTAGAAGTTACACGGTTCGGTTGCCTTCGAGAAATATTACGAAATAATCTTTTTAGATTCTCGTAATACAACATCACCTTCTTTAGGGTGTTGTTGCCGGAAACATTGTCTTTTCAATTGTTTCTGAATTCGTGTTTTTCCATCGATTGTTCGTCAAGGGACTAACAATTATGCTGGTCATCTTAATAATCATAGAGACGTTCCATAACTGAGGAAAAGCCAAGGGGATAAGATTCAGATGGGGACAGACGATAGTCTATCTCTATCTCAAAAAAAAATTCATATTTAACTAGACACCTAGCTTTTATGACAGGGTCTTCTCAGATTCATAGGTGTCTTGACTAATAATTTGACACTAACATAAAAGTTGACGTCAGACACATATATGGAGATTTCTTATGCTCCATAACCGACTTCATCTTGATGGGAGAATGCTTGGATGATGAGGATGATGATAATTATTTCATTATATTTGTCGGTCTAACTTTATCCAGGGCATGATGGAGTTGATGGTGAAGTCCGCAATCCCATTACTGAAGTCGTGGGAAGAAAGAGTCGAGCGTGAAGGTGGCACTGCAGACATAGACATTGGCAACGATCTACAGGACTTCTCTGCAGATGTGATCTCTAGAGCTTGCTTTGGCGGGAGTTACTCCAAAGGGAAGGAGATTTTTGAAAAGATTAGGGCTCTTTCTCAATTTATATCAACAAAACGGAAACTTTTCGATATTACTGATACGTAAGAGAGAATTTTTAGAAACTTTTCTTACTTGAAAGTTTTGATAATAGAATTTGTGGAAGAAATATTAGTTACTTACGTATAGTATGTGTATGAGAGTGCAGCTTTCTGCCAACGAAGAGCAATCGAGAAGTTCAAAGGCTCGAGGGAGAGATTCGTTCATTGATATTGCATGTGGTTAGGGAGCGCATGGAAGAATCCACTTGTGAGGATGATTTGCTTCGGTCGATCCTTGAGAATGCAGACATCAACCATGTCGGCAGCTCCGACTCCGTGGACTCTTTCATTGTAGACAACTGCAAGAACATCTACTTCGCAGGGCACGAGACGACCGCCGTCGCCGCAACCTGGTGCTTGATGTTGCTCTCGTTCTACCCCGAATGGCAAGATCGAGCTCGCGCCGAGGTGATGGAGGTCTGCAGGGGGCAACCACCCAATGCAAACATGATTCACAACATGAAGACGGTAAGGATCTATATACATCAATAGTTTTTTTTTTTTTTTTGAAATCACACGCACACACACAATTGGGGGGCTCGAATCTTGCCGGCCCCTCTGGATGTCCGCTCTAATACCACTAGGCTAGAGAGCTCGGACTACATCAATAGTTTAGTTTCAGTAAAAGTCGTCGTTGTAAACTATAACTGCTTTAAATTTGGTGCCAATATAAAAAAAAAAAGGAAAATGTTGTTCTGACTGCGGGTTGTGACCGTGGATTGGCCCGCGGGGCCACGTGGCATCAGCTTACTGTCCCTGCTAGCATAGGCCCACCACCGGACCTTCGGCCAATAGAAGGCCGCCACATGTTCGACCTGCGGGCCAATTTGCGGTCACAACTTGCATGCCACATAGTGTCATCCTGAAAAAAACATAGACAACCGTAATACGATGTTTGGTATGCATTAACTAAAGTAGACATCTATTATAAAGTTATAAGATGGAAAATTACATAAAGACAAAACATAAATTATGTCTGTGGTAATATAGTTTTGTGATATGATAGGAGGGTTATAAGTTTTGTAAAATTTAGACGAAAATAAACAAAAATGCAATTTGGCTACCAAAATATGTGGGTGATGCCATCTTCCATTATGTGAAATATGACATGGTTGCTGATATGGCAGCTGACATGACAAAATTTAACATTAAAATTAATATTAATATAAAATTAAAATTAAAATTAAAATTAAAATTAAAATTAAAATTAAAATTAAAATTAAAATTAAAATTAAAATTAAAATTAAATTAACATGATAATTAACATTAAGATTAACCTTAACATTAAAATTAACATTAATATTAATATTAAATTTAATCTTAACATTAAAATTAATATTAACGTTAATATTAATATTAATATTAACATTAAATTTTTTTTGGGTAATTAATGTTTTGGGTTAAAATTTGTAATGTCAGCTGTTATGTCAGCTGTCATGTCAGATGATACATAATGGGAGATAATATCATCCAAATATTTTGGGAGCCAAATAACATAATTGTAAATGTCATCAAATATAATGGGTCAAATATAATAGCGATACTATGCACGAGTATTATAAAAAAATAATGAGATGATATCTAATCCACCTTTCCACTATACCATCAAAAAATGGCGAGATGGTCACTATATTGTCACTATTAATGATGAAATAATAGAATTTTTTTTAATTTTTTTTTTTTTTGAAATCTCACGCACACACACACATGGGGGACTCGAACCTTGCCGGTCCCTCCGGGTGTCCGCTCTAATACCATTAGGCTAGAGAGCTCGGACAATTTTTTTTAATTTATGAAGAGAATGGCCAAAGCAGTTATACACTCATATTGCCAAACCTAACGACGGTTTGGATGCATCTTACCAAACTTATTGGCAGTTTAGGTATCACTCACTTATTGGCAGTTTAGGTATCACTCATATATTCCGTCTATGCGTTTATAAATTTTTAAACTTGTCTCTCTTCTAATATCTCCAAAGTTTAGAACGGTGGACACAGTTTTCCGAAGACAATGAGGTGTTCAGAGAAAGCAGAAGACGAATTTAAGCACCTTATGAAAACAATCCCCGCTCTTCTTTTAGAAGCTGCTCATGAAACCCGCAAACTTTTCAAATAGATATATTACAAATCCACATATCTTCTTCTTCTTTTTTCAAAGAAGAAAAGTGTAAGGCAAAGATTTGCTTTTAAGTTCTGAACATAGTTTACCTAAAGTTAAAAGTTCATCAGATAATTATGTGCATGCAGCTGACAATGGTGATCCAAGAGACCCTGCGGCTCTATCCTCCCTCCCCTCTTGTAGTCAGGGAGACATTTCGAGACATGAGGTTCGGAAAGTTCCATTTCCCGAAAGGAGTCGATCTCTGGATCCCGACCTCGACAATGCACCACGACCCCGCCCTGTGGGGCTCCGACGCCGACGAGTTCAGGCCCGAGAGGTTCGCGCACGGCGTCTCGGGCGCCTGCAGGCATCCCAATGCCTACCTGCCCTTCGGTTTCGGCGCTCGAACGTGTTTGGGGCAGAACTTCGCCATGGTAGAGTTGAAGGTCGTGCTCTCGCTCCTCCTGTCCAGACTCACGTTCTCCCCGTCGCCCAAGTATCGCCATTCTCCAGCGTTTAGATTGATCATTGCACCTGAGTTTGGGATGCAACTAACTGTAAAGAAGCTTTCACAATAGCTATAGGGATTTAATTTGCTAATTACTTCATTATAGATGTTAAAAATAAGGGTTGTAACTGTAATTGTAGATGTGAAATATTGGAATACTGTAAATTTATGGGATATTTAGACTTTGGGTTCGGATAAGTATTTGGATCTCCATAATAGACATACTTACTGTTTGGGTCCGAATAAGTTAGGATATTTGTGTTTAAATTTCCATAATATATAATTGTTAAAATCCAACTATAATAATAATAATAATAATAATAATAATAATAATAATAATAATAAAACGAATAAATACTGAATAAAAAAGGAAAACAAATGAGAAAAAAAGGAAAAAAATCGAGTAAAAAATGATGAAATAAAAAAATGATAAAAAGATAAAAAATTAAAAATACCGAAACACTTAAAATGGGAAAAAAATCTAAAAAAGGGGCAAAGCATAAAAAAAAAGTTATAACAATTTTTTTTTTCCGAACAAAACAAGATATACCCATCTATTCTTAATGGATATGATTTCCATATTTTGTGGGTAAATTATTTATCGGGTACACATCATCATCGAAAATATATATTTTTAACCTAAACCAAACATGGGAATATATTTTCCAAAATAAATTTGACCGAAATATTTAGACTCTAGGTCCCGATATTTTCGAACAAATTTATTTTCGAAAATTACGAATATCTAGGTATCATCACAATAAATTTATTCCCGCCTTTTTTTTTCCTTTTTCCTTTTTCCTTTTCCTTTTTTTTTGAATTTTTTATTCTTTTATTCTCTTTTTCTTTTCTTTTCTTTTCTTTTCTTTTCTTTTTTGTTTTGTTTTTTATTTTTATATATTTTTTTATTTTTTTCGTTTTTTTTTCATTTTTTTTGTTTTTTTGTTTTTTTCCTTCTTTATTTCTTTTTTTTTCCATTTTTTAGTTGTATTTTGACAGTCAACTGTATGTCCAAGGCCCAAATATTAATTATGTCTATTATAGAGTCCTAAACACAAATATGCTAACTTATTGGAGACACAAACACTAATTATGTCTGTTATAGAAAACCAAACACATATATAATAACTTACTCAAGACCCAAAATCTAAAAATATCTAAATTTATAAACATCTCTATGCTCAACACAACTCCAACTCTCACTACAAAAATACTGTTATTTAGCGACTGAACTTACCGATGGAAGTGAATCCGTCGCTAAGCAGCGACGGATTACTGACTGAATAACTACTGATCTTTTATGTAAATTACGGTATAAAAAGACGTCGCTAGTTCCGTCTCAATTTCGCCACTGTATTTATACCGACTGATTAGCGACGGAATAATCCGTCACTGGCCACGAGTAAAAGTGAAGCATTAACTCTTTCATTCTCGTTCTCAAATTTTCACCAAAACTAAAATTTCCCCGCAAATATTCCTCTGTGACCCCGACTCCTCCAACCCCAACCCCGACTCCTCCTTCACCGGCCCCGACCCCTCCTCCTTCGTCGACCCGTCCTCCTCCTTCACTGACCCCTACCCCGACCCCAACCCACCCCGACCCCTCTTTCACCGACCTCCTCTAGGCGGTCGGACCCCTCCTCCTCCTCCTCCTCTCTTCGGTCGAACGGTGGCGCACAACAGCCCCCCATTTCCCAGGCGGCGGCGGCACACGACAGACCCCCTCCTCTCTTTACCGACCACCTCATTTCCTTCTCTCTCTCGAGAGAGGCTGCGCAAAGCCCCCTATTCGTAGCTGGAGCCCTCTCATCTCCGACGCTGCAGAGCCCCCCCCCCCCCCCCCCAATTCCTTCTGACCGCAGGTATAAACCCCCCTCCTCCTCTCCACCCCTAATTTATTTTATGTTTAAAAAAATTGTTTAGAAAATTTTTAGTTCCTTGATGAAATTTTATGTGTGACACAAGTAGAAAAATTTTAGTTCCTGTTTAAAGTATAAATACAGTTCGAATTTCAGTTCCTGTTTGGCGATTAATGTAGCTCATATGAAAAGCAATACGAACATCAAACGAGGTCACTTGAGTTCGAATTTCCCATTCGTAAAGACGTTCATGTGTGTGTGGGTTGTAATAAGAAAATGCTAACTCTTAAGGTTGTACATTGTCACGCTCCAGTCCCAAAAATATATGGGATTTGGGCATAATCTGGCCAGCTGATACAGCCTAGAGTGAGCTGCCCAACTTAATGGACTCACTTAGGTGTACAACAGTGTAAAATTAACTATACTAACAAATAATAGGTCATTATCTAAATCTCATACACAAAATAGTAAGGGAAAATACTGAAATAAATGCAGAGTAGTCTGAATATCCATAATACAACAAAATGAATCTAGAGTCTGGTGGGAACACAGTACAAAACAGAATGAAAGTACTAGAAATGGAAAGATAACTAGCCAAGAGCAAGGGCTAACAAGATAATAAAGCTCTCAGTCAAAACATCAG
The DNA here is from genome assembly GCA_029216955.1 of Iris pallida. Taxonomy (NCBI): domain Eukaryota; kingdom Viridiplantae; phylum Streptophyta; class Magnoliopsida; order Asparagales; family Iridaceae; genus Iris; species Iris pallida. Next base: position 14,788,588 of record JANAVB010016599.1, on the reverse strand, counting down.
CATACCCTAAATCAAGGGAACTCCTCAGGAAGCACCTCATAGTCCTCTGCTACATATCATGTCTCAACTCCTGATCCGTATATCGTCTGAGTAAAGATGCTCGTCGGGATCTGGAAAGAAACCAGGTCCTCAGGGGACGTAGCAAGATACAAAAAGGAACATGCCATAAAGTAAATACTGATATAAACATAAAAGGTGAGCTAACCAGTCTAAGTGAATGCATATGAAAATAACTTTGGAACGTATGAGTAGGTAGATAAGGAAATGGCATCGAGTCACAGGCCGATGAAACATACATGTACTAGTATACCTTCCGACCGTACCTAGCACGCAACTAGTGGCCGATGCCGGCCATATCCCAAGTGCATGTATGGCCCAGAATCGGGTAACCATGCCCATAACCGGGTCACACTGAGGCTAAAATAAAATAAGTGTCGGTCCCATACGCCTACTGGTTGTCTTCTTTGTCCCAGGAAATGTACAAGTCGTATCCTCGATCCAAACATCTACTCTCAATGCAAGTTAGCTAGCTGGAACCATTACTACTACATATCTGCCATCACATGTGTTACTCGCCCCGATGGCCAATCGAGAGCGTCAGCTCGTGCCATTGCATGATCTCACTCGGTGCTGTATCATAAAGCATGTCAAGGTCATGAGAGTCATAATAATAAATCTACCGATACTGTCACTCCCGTTTTTTGTTATACGTATTTTTAGTATACATGTACAGATTTTTGACATTTGTCAGGTGATCCATGTTTTGACTTGTCTTGCTTAGCCTAATCTTGGTTTAATCTTGACTTGGTTTGCTTCGCCTTGGTTCATCATGGCATGTTAACTTGGCTTAGTTTGGTTTGGTTTGGGGTTGGGTTGAGATGAGTTGGCTTGGTATATATACCAACTTCTCTCTCTCTCCTCATTTACTTTTCATTTATTTCTCCAACTTCTTCATTACCCCTTCCACCTACCAAGCCCTAGGCAAGTGCAACTTGCTTCATGGTGGATCTTGGTTTTTATTGTTCCATTCTTTTCCTTTTATGATTCTAAGCCTCCTTAGAACTTGACATTTTTGGTTTTGATGGTCACATCTTTGTAGATCTAAGTTTTAAGATTTTCTTATTATCCTTGGTTTTGATCTATTAAAACTTAGTATTTTCAAAACCTAGTGGCTCCATGTTGTGGGGAATTCAATTCTATCCAATTTTGGCTTTTGAACCGCTTGATTTCGACTTCGTATGAAGATGTTATGGCATTTTTGTGTTTATGGGTTCCGACACATCTTGGTGTTGTCGGGACAATAAACAGTACCGTGCGCACCGTGCTTGCCCGCTCCGTACGCCATGGGCAGTTTTGCTCGCGTACGCAGTACATTTTGCGTGCCGAGCGCCATTCATTGATCGCGCGCCCGTGCGTCGTGCTTGCGCGCTCCGTGCGCCGTGGGCAGTTTTCTTTCACGTGCAATACATTTTGTGCATCGTGCGCCCGCGCCATTCATTGGTCGCATGCCGTGCGCCGTGTTTGCGCGCTCCGTACGCCGTGGAAAGTTTTGCTCGCGCGTGCAGTACATTTGCGCCCTACGTCGTTGGTCGCGCATCGTGCACCATGCTTGCGCGCTCCATGCGTCGTGGGCAGTTTTGCTCGCACATGCAGCGTATTTTGCACGCCGCGTCCCCGCGCCATTTATTGGTTACGTACCGTGAGCCGTGCTTCCGTGCTCCGTGCGCAGTGGGCAGTTTTGTCTGCTCGTATTGCGTTTTGTGCGCAGTACGCAGACCTCGCGCTGTGCATGCGCCCACCGTGCGTCATGGGCAGTTTTGCTCGCATGTGCAGTGCACCCGTGCGCGAATCACCATAAATGACTGTTTTTGTCCGTTTGTGCTATTTTGTAGCTAGAATCTCGTAAAACTCAAAACATGAAAGTTGTAGATCTTCATCTTGGCTTCAAGAATCTTCTTGTTTTACCTTAACTGGAGTTTATTTGTGACCGATAGTTTTAATCATAGTTCTTGATCTTTTATGTAAGTTTTCTGTACTTGGCCTAAATTATGACGAAGTGACTCGGTAATCTTAAGCTAGTAACTTGAACTTGAACATGAGAACATGATCCCATCTTGATAATCTTGATAGTGGCCCGACGAGGCGCACTCTTGACAAGTACTCTTGTAATCTTGACATGATATGTGTAATCTTGCGACAGCTATCCCTAACTTGCTAAGTGTAACTCTTATTTTGACTCCGTGGTTGATTGTACCTATAAAAGCTACCTGTCTCGTCTTGCATAATATCTAGGATATGGATTTCTGGTTACCACGGTCAGGGATTCATAATGAATCTGACTAGGTTAATGACTAGATTGACCAAGTAGTTTATTTAGAGAGATTTCCCAGTTATAGGAGATCCCGTTATCCCGGCCACACTTGTGGACTTGTAGCCTACCGCGAGTAGGGCACATTTCTAGCACACTGTCATGTGCTACCCTTTAAGTCACCTAATAATTCTCTTAATTCTTGATATACTCTTATAACCTCGCTTGGATAACCTGGATAGTCTACAGGGCTTATGACTGCGAGAATATCTCAAATGCATCATGTTAGTAACTAGGCATGCGATAATCCTAGTTAGCTAATGATAGCAAGCCATAGAACTTGATTGGCCATGCCTAAATGATTGTCTCATGATTAACATAGGTATTATATTCCACCTCTTGATTTCTTTATGCAAGCTAGTATATTCTTTAAAGCATGTCTTTTATGTTATTTAATTATGCTCTTTTATCAGTTTTTCTATTCTTTATATGCTGGTTTTAGTTCCTAAGTGGAGCCTCCCTTATGGCACTGGCTCTTTCTTGGGTCTGACCCAGCTGGTTTTGTATGGCCAAATTTTAGAGTAGCACCCAGGATCTACCTGCCTTCCAGCAAGATGGTGAACACCAGGCGTATTCGTGGCAACAAGTGGATTTTCTTATTTTGCTCTTCCACTCTAATGTAACCTATTCTTTTGAGGCGTTTAGCGCCGAGCACGTGTTAGTTCGTGTTGAAATTTTATTTCTGTCTGCCTAAGGGCTGTAATATGATTGAAAAATCCTAGGGTTGATCATGTATGACTTAACACTTGCTAGTCTCGTATTTTGTATGACTTGCTTCATGATCATCTGAATATGTAATGTTTGGGATGCCTTATTTTGAATCTTTGATGATATAACATCTTGTAACAATTATTTACTTGCTCGAGATTGAGATACTATGCTTGTTCTTGACCATAAGAGACTGTTGGCTTGTAGATAAACCCTCATGCATCTAGATAGCCGTGACCATATTGCGAGCTGGGTTGCACTTTAATGTACTTAGCTGGTTGTGTCTGTCCTTCGCTCTCTAGTATTCTGGTTCTGGGGCGTGACATGGTTTAAGTGGTGGCCCATACAGGTCTTGTAAATCAAGATGTGTGAGGGTTTTACTAATAGATGTCTCAATCAGCATTCACCCTTGATCTCTACTCGTGCTTTCTAATCTTTCTAATTCGTGACCTGATAAATGCTTATATCCTTGATCTATCTTGTTCCTTCCTTATTATTCTCCATGTCTCTTATTGTCTTCCAGGTCATTTCTTCAGTGGCATTATTCCTGGTCCTACCGATCAGCTGGGTGGAGCACCTCCGGAGAACATGCAACAACAAGTGAACTAGCAGCAACCTGGGGACCAAATCCAGCACTCATTGGGTAGCATCTCGAGCCATGCCTTCCGGAGATCAAGAGCCACCAGTTCAACCAGTCCAGCCTGCAGAGTCTGACAATAAAATCCTGATGGGACTCAACCGGGACTTGCTTACATCACAAGATCTTCGGGGTGATGCCCTGTAGCAGACATTACAAGAAGCTATGGACAGAGTTGGTTATCAAGGAAACAATGCGACTAACACCTTCCAGCGCCTGAACCCTCCCTTCCTTTACGGCAGTGAAAATACTATTGCTGCTAACGTATGGCTTCAGGATATATAGGTCATTTTGGAGGCAGCTAGGATTCCAGAGGAAGAGAAGGTGGCCGTTGTGCGCCTACAATTATTGGACTTAGCCGGCAGCTGGTGGGTGATGCTAGCAGTTGGTTTGGTGATGCCTGTCTTGTGGGCAGTATTCAATGAAAAATTTTAGACGAAGTATTTTGATGCAGTGGCTCGCTATGATTTGCAGACAAGGTTTAGCAATCTCAAGCAGATTGGGAGGACGGTTGATGGATATGCGGCCGAGTTTTCTAGGCTTAGTCGATTTGTGCCCACCTTAGTGGCGACCGAATTGGACCGAGTGCAGCGATTCCAGCAGGGACTCCACCTAGAGATCATTCTAGCAGTGGACCAGTTTGAGCACCAGACATTTGATGCAGTTTTGCAAGCAGCAAGACGGCATGAATATACCTCCCAGAGGATAGTACATCGAACTGGAGGATGGAAGAGGCCTCATGGACAGTTATCTCTGTAGAAATCCTAGAGGGGGTGAATAGGGTCAAGCTAACTAATCAAGCACTTAACACAAGTTAATGGACAATTTAAAAATATAAGTGTAAGAGAAGAAGCAAAAAAATACCAACACCCGATGTATCCTGGTATCCTTCCAAGGGCCACTTTAGTCCCGGAACTCTCTCCAGATTTAATCCACTATTATCACAAATAGTACAATGTGAGTTTTCATATGAAGGCTCACCAACTTCTTACATGAGAGCTTTAGTTCGAAGGCCTCTCCGATTTCAACCGAGAGTTTGGATCCGAAGACTCTCCAACTTCAACCGAGAGTTTGGATCCGAAGACTCTCCAACTTTAATCAAGTGTTTGGATCCGAAGACTATCCAACTTCAACCGAGAGTTTGGATCCGAAGACTCTCCAACTTTAACCTTTCACAATAGGTTTTGATCTCCTTATACAACAAGATAAAGATCTCAATTTTCAACTCAATAACTCTAACACAATTTGTGGATGGCAAATGAAAGCTTTGTAGAGTTGTTTGTGGATAGGCTTTAGTGCTTTAGGAATTTTCAGGCTAAAAGCATCAACCTTGAATGAACGGTTCAAGGCTATTTATAACCAAAGCATTGAAAAGAGCTCAAAGGCAACTTTTTAGTCAGTGATTGGTATACCGTCGGTACGAACCGGTATACCGTAGGAATACCAGTCTGGAATTGCAACGGCTAGAAATATAGCCGTTGGGATCATTAAATGTTCGAAATTCGACCGTTGGATTTTCAACGTTACTGAATCGGTATATCGTCGGTATAGATCGATATTCCGTCGGTATATCAATTTTGTATATAGAAACTTTTTTTGCGTAAAAATCGGTATACATGTAACACCCAGTCCCAAAATACTTAGGACCAAGTATGTAGACATGCCAGTTCCACATATATGAAGGATACTCTAATGTATGGAATCCTCGTATACGTACATAAGCTGTAAATAATAATAATCACAGGCCATAATATAATAAACTACATCTCATCCACATCTCAACACTGATGATATAAGAATCCAAAATAAATAAGTGAATCAAAGAGATAGCCGGGTGGACATACCCACTCCAAAAATATATAAAAAATAGTCTCAAATGATCGGAGTCCAACCTCCGCAAAATAGAAAGAAAAGAAATATAAAGTGGTCCACTACATAGTCTCAATAAATCTCAAAACAAGGATAGAGCTAAATGTCGGAAGGGAATGCCTCGTCGCCCACAAAATATAGATCCAATGCCGCACCGTACTCCTATGGAAAATTTTCTAATCCTGGAGAGATAACGAGGTCCTCAGAGGGACGTGATGAGACACAATAAAATACCAAGCCGTATAAACTGTGATATATAATAAGTAAAAGAGTGACGCATGCAATAGGGTTCCTAACCGTTCTACTGTGAACATGCAGTTGAGACACAATCCTTCGACGCATGAGCCCTGGATGATAATAGGATCCGGTATAGTCTCCTCTCGGGCACCAGTGACCAAGCGCATAACGTTCAAGAATGTTAGTGGCCAACCTGAGTGGATAATCATACCTGTATCTCCAGTGGAGCTTCCGAATTACAAGGGAATGTGTAATAGAAGCCCTTACGTCAGGTATTGTTCTTCCTACCCAAATACCTAGTATCGTAATCTCCATGACTCATATGAACCACTAGTATCTGCCAAGTCTACTAGCATGCAATTATATTGGAAGTTACTCATATTTGTCGCACGCCCCAGACGTATCGGTGGCCAGCCGACTACTCGAGTACATGTTCTACATGTGACTCATAACATGTGATAAAGTATGTATCAAGGCCGTATGACATATACCAATACATCATCATCAATGGGTGGTCACTAGGCTAAGTCAATGCAAAAAATAGAACAAAAGTAAGTAAAACGACCAATATAGTCGCTTGCACCCAAGTGTGACTTGGACTCACAATGATATAATACTGGCAACGGATAAATAATTCTAAATATAAATAACTAAAAATAAGGTAAAAGTAAATCGCAGATTACGGTGGCAAGGTATCTTGCTTGTGATACGAGAATGGCAAGCCCAACAGTCACAAGCATCAGCAAAAGAAAGTCACAATCCACGAACGGCTTTGGATGCTGAAACAAACATCAAAAACGTTCTTGGTGTAAAAGATAGGTCATGAATCGCCCGTCCAAAAGTCAAATTATGTGTCCAATTCAAACGTTCTTGGTGTAAAAGATAGGACATGTAGTTTGACCCCCACCAAAAGTCAAAAGTTCTTTAGTGACAAGTCGCTCGTGGATTGTGAACGTTTTTGACCCCCACCAAAAGTCAAAAGTCAACTTTGGACATATGAATAGGTTTGTCTCCTCAAATCGGACCGGTTTTGCATAAACACGCTTGCAAGTATCTATGGTCTCTAAAGTCATCAAACTACATGCCTACGGGTTTGATTTGAGGAGACAAACCTATTCGTATGTCTAAAGTTGGATTCCGGCGGGCCGGCAATAATTTTGCCCGTTGGATCGGGTCGCAGGATCGCCAAATAGGCGTTCCAGTCGACCCTCTCAGAATCGGACCAAACTTGGCACACATGACCAAAAAATCTATTCCCTTCTGTTGGCGCAAGTTTTTTTTCGAACCGACGAGTGTACACGAAGTAATTAGAGAATTTCGAAACAGGACGATACGGTAAATTTTGACGGATACGCATCAAATTCATCGCGCATACGCAACCAATTTGAATTCCGTTAAATTCCATACGTCCGCGAAGTCGATATGCACCTTTCGATGCTTTCGGTTCGTGACCACGTCGCCCGGTTTGGCGGGACGCACGCTGTATCGGGAAGTTTTATAGAAAATATACAGTTTTGAAAATAACTTTTTGGTCAAATTGAGACACAAATTTCTCGGTACTCAGTCGATTAATTTGACTTCTGTAAATTGGTTTTTGTAGCCCTACGGGTTGTCTAGGTCTGTCTTTAATTAGATTTTGTACATTGCTACTCTTGTGTTCAAAAACTTCCTGCAAACATAGGGTTTGGTACAGTTTCTAACTTCCAGGAAATCGAATTTTTTTTCGATTTTGGAATACGGTTTTCGTCATGTACATCGCAAATTAATTTATTCTAAATAAAGAGAGTCAAAATTGGTATGGTTGGCTACGTACCTGTGAAAATGGCACATGAAACGATCATATTGTGATCGAAAAATTACGTCGTCAATCCCTATGCTTGCTGCTAGGCTGCTGTTGCAGTGGCTGCTCTGTTCTAGGCACCGCTCTGGCCGGCGGATGGTCACCACGGCGGCGGCGCGGTGTCTGCGCGCGCGCGTGGTGCCAGGGGTCGAGGGTTCGACGCTAGGGATATGGTGTTGTGAGGGAGGTGGACTTAGGGTTTCAATTTGAGAGAGTTTATTGCTCTCGGTTATATTTACATGGCCGACTGGCCATATGGCTCAGGTTGGTGGGGGTCGAGTACCTTGGTGCTACTGTTCCTACGGGAACAGTAGTTGGGTTTTTTTCCCCTATGCTTTTACCTATATATATATATATATATATATATATATATATATATATATATATATATATATATATATATAAACAACACACAAATCCAAATAATTTAGGAATATTCTATAAAATTCATAAAAATAAAAAAACATTTTTAATAGCTACCTTAAGCAATTAACCTCCTAGTTACATATAGTGTAGCGATTAGCTGCTATCATTAACACTAGAAAAAATCATTTACTCAAAAATTTTTTTGTACTTAATTAAAATACTAAAATTAAAACTAACTACTGGAATTTTTCTAAAATTCCAAAAATATTAACTAAAACTTTTTAGTAGTTATTATGTACCATCTACATACTGGCTTCTTATATTGTGGCAACTACCTGCTTCAAAAGTCATTAATTAATACAAGTTTAGAAATACTATCAAAATTTAAAATAAAAATTTCTTAAAACTTCCAAAAAGAAAAATATTTTTCTGATACATTTAATACATAAACTTATAGAAGTCATATATTGTAGCATTTGTCTTGCTACCAAAATATTAACGAATTTCCAAAAATAAACAAATACTGTAAATTTATCAACTAATATTAATAAGATATCTAAAATTTTAGGGGTTTACACGTCGGTATAGAGCGGTATACCGTCGGTATGCCAATTTTTATCCGAAAATGATCCTGGCCTAATTTCTACCATAGCTTTCGATTTTGCCATCCATGTCTTGTGTTCGTAATTATTCCTAAGACTCATTATAGACTCCAGATATACTGTAGCAGGTGTTGGCTTCTTCAGAGTCTTGAAATGATGATGGCAGGTGCAGACTCCATATATACACTCGAGTGCGTGGCTCCGAAGATGTCGTCGGGTGGTTCAGAGAAATCTTGTGGGACCCGTCATCTTTGGCCCGCCATGATTTCTTTATTGCATATGTCCACATTGATCTTGCTTATTACTTTTCTTCATGTACATGTTAGACGAACAAATCAATATACATGTTGCAAATATGATAAAATAAAGCACAGTAGGACGATGCTAAGTTTAAGTATGAGAGCTATAGTGATAGCATAAATATTAGTGATATCATAATATTAAACTTAATTGAATAACCATAATCAAAACATAATTTTGATTTGGGTAACTCAATTAAATTTAAGTTATATAAAATAAAAACTCATATCACTAATATGTAAAACAATAAGCACATATCACCAAACGTATAAGTATAAGTAGAAATGCTATAGTGATAGTATGAAGATTAGTGATAATAAAATGCTAAACTTAACAGATTAACCATATTCAAAAATATGATACAATCATTGGGCCAACATTTCAGTCATCAACACCAGCCCCGACAGCTAGGAATTTGACCATTGGAGCTCCTAGGAGGGCTACCACATTTTCGTCGGTTAAGCACTCGACTCCGACATATCCTCAGCAGCAGAAGCAGAAGCAATCTTTCGCAATGGGCTGCTCTCATTGTGGGAACCCTGGACACATGGTTTCAGAGTGTCGTAGAGCACAGAGATTGTGCTTGGCTTGTAGGGCACTAGATCACAGAATTCGGTCCTTTTCGTATAGAGCTAGTTCATCTTCATCAACCCTAACCAGTCCATCGGTTAGGGGACCAGTACTAGTGCAGCAGCAGTAGTACCAGCCTCCGAGGCTATTGTCGCCTCACATCCAGACCTTCCAGCAGCAGATGCCACAATAGTATGTTCAGACCCAAGCTCAGATTCAGAACATTCATAGAGGTCACCAGCAGAAGGGATCAGCATCAAGAGGACAGGGTCAAGCTATGGCTCTGATAGTAGCAGAATAATTAGCATCAGGTGAGGTGGTGGCAGGTACCATTCTTGTCAACTCTTTTCCAGCATCAGTATTATTTGATTCGGGTGTATCGCGTTCATTTATGTCTGTACGATTCGTAACACGGATAGGACTGGAGCCCGAGTCATTATCAGTAAGGCAATATACTTACTGGTAACGGTCTTGTGGGAGTAGATAGAGTCTTTTTCTCGTGTCGAATCATAGTTAGCGATAGAGAGTTTTCTGCTAGATTGATAAAATTTTGATGGCCGACTATGATGTGGTCCTAGGAATGGATTGGTTGAAGGATCAGTATGCAAGAATAGACTGCCATATTGGCAGAATTATTTTTAGTATCCCCGGAGAAGAAGAGTTTTCGTTTTCCAGAGGCGAAGTAGAACCTTCTCCACCAGTCTTGCAGATGGCAGTAGCAGAAGCAGCTCAGTTTTTTAGGGTAGTAGAAGAATTTCCTAATTTATTTCCCGAAAAGCTTTCTAGCATGCCGCCAGAGAGAGATAGAGTTCACTATTGATTTGATTCCAGGGATGGGACCAGTATCAGAGAAAGCCTACAAAATGGCACTATCAGAATTGGAGATTCTGTAAAAGATGATTGAAGAACTCAGAACTAAGGGATTTATTCGTACTAGTGTATCGCCATGGAGAGCCCCGATGTTTCTTGTGAAAATAAGGATGGTACGTCAAGATTATGTATTGATTATCGTACCTTGAATTCTGTAACAATCAAGAACAAATATCTCCTACCAAGGATAGATGACTTGTTCGATCAACTCAGTAGGGCAGCAGTATTCTCGAAGATTGACTTGCGGTCGGGGTACCATCAGATCAGAGTCAGAGAGCAAGACATTCCGAAGACGGCATTCAGATCTAGATATGGGCATTAGAAGTTTCTCGTTATGCCATTCAGAGCGACCAATGCGCCAGCAGTATTCATGGATCTCATGAATCGCATATTCATGCCTTATTTGGATAAGTTCGTGACAGTTTTTATAGATGATATCTTGGTTTATATCAAGAGTGAAGCAGAGCATGAGCAACATCTCCGAGTGGTCCTTCAGATTCTCAGAGCACCAGTTGTACACGAAGTTCAGCAAGTGTAAATTTTGGCTTGATCGCAATTCGTACTTAGGTCACATCATTACCAGAGGTGGAGTAAAAGTGGACCCCCGGAAGATAGTAGCTATAAAGATATAGCCAGTACCCAGCACCATCGCAGAAGTTCGCAGTTTTTGTCACGCCCCGGAACCAGAATACTGGAGAGCAAAGGACAGACGCAGCCAGATACGTACATTGAAGTGCAACCCACCTCGCAATATGGTCACGGCTATCTAGATGCATGAGGGTTTATCTACAAGCCAACAGTCTCTTATGGTTAAGAACAAGCCTAGTGTCTCAATCTCAAGCAAGTAAATAATTATTACAAGATGTTAGATCATTAGACATACAAAGTAAGGTGTCACAAACATTACATATTCAGATGATCATGAAGCTAGTCATACAAAATACGCGACTAGCAAGAGTTAAGTCATACATGATCAACCCTAGGATTTGTCAATCATGTTACAATCCTTAGGCAGACATAAATAAAGTTTCAATACGAGGTAACACATGCTCGGCAGCTAAATGCTTCAAAAGAATAAGTTACAGTAGAGTAGGAGAACAAAATAAGAAAACTCACTCGTTGCCATGGTTACGCATGGTGTTCACCATCTGGCTGGAAGGTAGGTAGATCCTCGGGTGCAACTCCGAAAGCTGGCCACACAAAACCAGCTGGGTCAGACCCTGGAAAGAGCAAGTGCCACAAGGGAGGCTCCACTTAGGAACTAAAACCAGCATATAAAGAATAGGAAAACTGATAAAAGAGCATAGTTAAATAACATAAAAGATATGCTTTAAAGAATATACTAGCTTGCATAAAGAAATCAAGAGGTGGAATACAATAACCATGCTAATCATGATACAATCATCCAGGCACGACCAATCAAATCCTACGGCTTGCTATCATTCGCTAACTTGGGTTATCATGGGCCTAGTTACTAACAAAATGCAATGAGATATTCCCGCAGTCATAAGCCCTGCAGACTATCCAGGTTATCCAAGCAAGGTTACAAGAGTTTATCAAGAATTAAGAGAATTATTAGGTGACTTAGAGTGCAACACATGATAGTGTGCTGGAAATGCGCCATACTCGTTGGTAGGCTACAAGCCTACAGGTGTGGCCGGGATAAAGGGATCGCCTGTAACTGGAAAATCACTCCAAATGAACTACTTAATCAATCTAGTCATTAACCTAGTCAGATTCATTATGAATCCCTGACCATGGTAATCAGGAATCCATATCCTAGACATGATACAAGACGAGACAGGTAGCTTGTACAGGAACAATCAACCGCGGAGTCAAGTCAGGGATGGCTGTCGCAACAACAATCATGATTACACATAGTATATCAGGTTTACTTGTCATGTCAAGAGTGCGCCTCGATGTGCCACTTTCAAGATGGGATCATGCTCTCATGTTCAAGTTCAAATTCAAGTTACTAGCTCAAGATTACCAAGTTGGGTCATTGTAATTTAGGCAAAGTACAGAAAACATGCATAGAAGATCAAGAACTATGATTAAAACTATCGGTCACGGATGAACTCCAGTTAAGGTGAAACAAGAAGATTTTTGAAGCCAAGACGAAGATCTACAATATTGACCTTTTGAGTTTTTCAAGATTCTTGCTTTAAAATAGCTCAAACGGGCAGAAATAGTCATTTAGGGTGATTCGCGCACTGGTGCACTTCGAGCGAGCAAAACTATCCATGGCTTACGGTGCATGCATGCACGGCGCACGGTCAGCACACTGCCACAAAAAGCACTGCACGTGCAGACAAAACTGCCTACGGTGCATAGAGCGCACAAGCACGACGCACGGCCCATGACCATTAAATGGTGTGGGTGTGCGGCACGCAAAATATACTCCGTGTACGAGCAAAACTGCCCATGACGCATGAAGCGCGCAAGCACGATGTACGACCATTGAATGGCGTGGGCGTGCGGCACGTAAATGTACTACACGTACGAGCAAAACTGCCCACGGCACACGGAGCGTACAAGCACGACACGCGGGTGCGCGACGCACAAATACAATATACGCGCGAGCAAAACTACCCACGGCGTACGACCAATGAATAGGGCAGGCGTGCGAAATACAACATACAAATGCACAGAGCCCGAAAGCAAAACTGCCCACGGCAAACGGAGGGCGCAAGCACGGCGTACGGGTGCACGACCAATGAATGGCGCAGGCTCGCGGCAAGCGATGCACTACGTGCGCGAGCAAAACTGCCCACGGCACACGGAATGGGCAAACATGGAGCGCGGGTACGCAACACGCAAAATGCACGGGGCACTTTTTATCGTGCTGACAGCACCGAAGATGTGTCGGAACCCATGAACACAAAAATGCCATAACTCCTTCATACGAAGTCAAAATCAAGCGGTTCAAAAGCCAAAATTGGATAGAATTAAATTCCCCACAACATGGAACCATTAGTTTTCGAAAATGACAAAGTTTAAGAGATCAAAACCAAGAAAAACTAAGAAAACTATAAACTTAGATCTACAAAAATATAACCATCAAAACCAAAATCTCCAAATTCTAAAGAGGCTTAGAATCAAGTATGGAAGACAATAGAATAATAAAATTTAAGATCCATCATGAAACAAGTTGCACTTGCCTTGGGCTTGATAACTGGAGGGAGTTATGAAGAAGATGGAGAAATAAATGAAAAGTAAATGAGGAGAGAGAGAGAGGAGTTGGTATATATACCAAGCCAACTCATCCCAATCCAACCCCAAACCAAACCAAACCAAGTTAACATGCCATGATAAACCAAGGTGAACCAAACCAAGTCAAGATTAAACCAAGACTAGGCTATGTAAGACAAGTCAAAACATGGGTCGCCTGACAAATATCAGAAATTCGTACACGTATACTGAAAATATGTATAACGAAAAACGAAAGTGACAACTCTACCCACCTTAAAAGAATTTCATCATCGAAATTTAATCAAGAGGCTAGAGGCATCGGGGCAAGCTACACTAAATACAGGCAATCTACGACTAGCAGTTAATCAAGCAATCATTCAAACAAGCAAGGATTTAAAAGTATAAGGAAGTCATTACACCTTATGAGTCAAACAGGTGTGGATATCGCGATTGGATATCATCCTCACGTTCCCAAATTGACTCACCCAAAGAGTGATGACCCCAAGTAACACGGACTAAACTAATAGTCTTGTTCTTGAGTACCTTCCCTCTTCGGTCTAATATAGATACGGGCCTCTCCTCATACGAAAGGTTGGTACCAACAACCAATTCCGAATGATCGAGGATATGGTTCGGATCCGGAATATACTATCGTAATTGGGATACATGAAAAATGTTATGTACCTCACGTAATGATGGCAGAAGAACGAGACGATAGGACATATCACCTACTCGCTCGAGAATATCAAACGGCCCTATATACCTAGGACTAAGCTTTCCCCTTACGTCGAATCGAACGATGCCATGGGTAGGTGAGATTCTAAGGAATACGTGGTCGCTGATAGAAAACTCAGGAGGACGATGATAAGAATTGGCCCAATGGCGCTGACGATCTTGTGCAACTCGAAGATGATCTCTAACTTGTCTGACCAACTCGATAGTCTGAGTAATCATTTTTGGACCAAGCATCTGCCTCTTGCCTATATCATCCAAGGCTAAAGGTGATCTGTACTTCCTATCATACAATGCCTCAAATGGGGCCATCTGGATGCTAGCCTGAAAACTGTAATTATAGGAAAACTCCACTAAGTGTAGGTGATCTTCCCATAAACCACCGAAGTCAAGTGTACAGGATCGTAGCATATCCACGGGATTTTGAATTGTGCGCTCTGACTGACCATCTATCTGCGGATGATAACCAGAACTAATCCTAAGATGAGTCCTTAAACTCTCGTAAAGACTACGCCAAAAGTGCGATATAAATCTCAAATCTTTATCAGATATGATACTGACTGGCACTCCATGCAATCTGACTATCTGTCTAAGGTACATATCTGCAAGCTGATCCGTCGATTGACCAATTCTTAAAGGAAGAAAATGAGCTACTTTTATGAGCCGGTCAACTATAACCCATATAGCATCTTTTCTAGCTGAGGATTTAGGTAACCCAGTTACGAAATCCATGGTAATGTGCTCTCATTTCAATTCTGGGATTGATAAAGGTTGAAGAAGTCCAGCTGGCCTCTGTGTTCGGCTTTGACTTGTTGGCAAACTAAACAATGAAAGACAAATCGGGCTATCTTCCTTTTTATGCCATTCTACCAAAAATGCTGACGGATATCATGATACATCTTCGTGCTACCAGGATGAATTGAATACTACAAACTGTGAGCTACTACCATGATTGTTGGCCCATTGGTCATATGGTCAACCTGATTTTAATAATTGATTAAAACTCTGTCTGGATATACGAAGCTAGTTGGGACATCTCGGTTTCTTGGACATAAGCAAGATTGGATATTCACTCCGTTCAAGACTGAAGATCTGTTTGCCTACTTGAGTCTGTATTTCCTATACAATATAATTTTCATTTTATTTGAGTCTAGGAATACGTTGTACACCGAGTCGTACTGGCAAATAGGCTATCCCCAAAATAGTTTAAAATGTTTTTAAAATGACCTATCAAAAATGTTTACAAAAAAGTTTTTAAAAAGGTTTTCAAAAATCACCAAAATCTATTTTTAAAACCCTAACCTATAACCCTGACAGAACTCGGGCCGAGTTCGGCCAGAGTTCGGCCAGAGTTCGGTTGGTGGCCGTTTGATTTTTGAATTCTCTGGAACTTGGTCCTCCTGCAGTTGCGGATTTGACCGAGATTTGCTCATCGAGTTCTGCCCGAATTCTGCCCGAATTCTGACAAAGTTCTCCCTTTGGAATTCCTATAAATAGAGAAGGATTTCGATCATTTCAATTCACCAATTCACTTTCAATCTTCTCTCTATCTAAAGCTTTCTGTCTTCCAAAGAGTTTTCTAGAGCTTTCAATTTCAGATCCCAAGCCAGTTACAATCCTCTAGTCGATTTGTCAGTGCGGTACGGTCTAGAAGTTTCTGAGAGATTGTATTCAGAAGGCTTGATTGAAGAATACCTCTTCACATTTGAAGTTGGACGAGTTCTTCGTATCAAAGCTCGCGTTGTAGAAGTTGCAAGGACTTCATAAGAAAACTTGCGGTTTTTCCAATAGTGGATTCAACTGGTAGCAAGAGTTCTACCGACTGGATTAGTCCTCAACAGAGGGATACCAGTATATATCGCTGTCTTTGCGTTTGCTTTCTGAACTCTGCCTTTACATTATTTTCAATTGTGATTTATATACTGTGATTGTGTTGCTAACATTTTTATTAGCATTATTCCACTGCCAACTCTATTCACCCTCCCTCTAGAGTATTACGTTTTACTATATCGTTCCTACTGTAAAACCCCTATTTTTTTAAAAGTATTTTTATTATTTTATTAGACTTCAAATTTATTTATGCAATTTATGATTTATTATTTTATTAGAAATAACTTTAGCCATTGTTGAATTTTGGAACACAAGACTACCATGAATTTTGGCACGGAAGACGTAGCGGTGTGCCTTGACTAGTGTACTAGCCATGCTAGGGGAAGCCTAGCCATAGTTCAGTCCGAACTAGGAAAACCAGGCCGAGTTATGAAATAACGCATTTTAAATATTTTATTTAGATATTATTTTATATATTGATTTTTTAGATGACCCGGTTGGACCAAACCTGCCCGAACTGGGCTTGGACCAAACCCAAGTCCATGTAGACATGTGGGGTGACCCAATGTGGCCATGTAGGCATATTTTATGTATGAGAAAAATATTTTCTATTATTTTAGAATTTTATGTGCAATCTCTAATTATTAAATTATTCGTACTATTATTGGTATTTTATTATTAATTAATATCGTTCAATATTTGTACACATTTTTGGACCCGTATAAGGATGTGTGGTACAGTTCACCCATTGGAGCAATTTTTATTAATTTATTATTATTAAAGTTATTTTGTAGAGATTTATTAAATATGTTTATTTATTAAGATATGATTAATATTTTGAGTTGATTTATTAAGGATTGAATTTATATATATATATATATATTTTTTTTATTGAGTTGATTTATTAAGGATTGAATTTATATATATATATATATATATATATATATATATATATATATATATATATATATATATATATATATGTAGATATATTTAAATATATTGAATATTTGGATATGTGTCATCTAAATTATTATTTGGATTTAAATAGATTTTTATGGATATATACACATATAAATAGATATATATAAGATTGTTGAGATAAGAAAGAATTAGTAAAAGATATGAAAAAGAAAAAAAAATATATATAACACTTGGTGGTCGGCCCCACCACCTGGCCGACCACCCACGCCATGATCCAAAAGTAGCAGCAGCTACTTAATAGCTTGTGCGCCCACATTAGAATAGGAACAAAGCAGCAGCATTCAATGTAATGGCCGAACCCCATTACTTATGTATAGTTATATACATATATATATATATATGTTATAAAACCCTAATCTTTAATTATTTCTCCTCCTCCACTCTCCTTCCTTCCTTCCTCCTCTCACCTCTATCACCGTACCTCTCCCCGGCGAGCAACCCTCGGCTAGCAGCGTGACAGCAGCGTCAACATCACGGCGGCGGCAAACAACATCGACAACAATCAACAACAACGGATTCCCACTCTAAGGTAACCCGCTTCTTGATTAATTTAACTATCAATTCTATTCCGATTTTCGATTCGTAAATTCGTGTAGAAAGCCCCCATGACCCTCTATCATCCCCTTCCAATAGATTTATTTATTCTGCAATAAATTTCATGTTTAATTAAATTAAAATTTTCAAAGAATCAGTTTTTATAAACCGTAAAATCCCGGTACGAGGTACGTCCCGACAAACCGGGCGACCCCGCCGTGAACCGAAAGTACCGAAAGGTCCGTATCGATTTCTTGGACGTGCGGGTTTTGACGGAAATCAAATTGGTTGCGTGTACGCAACGAATTTGGTCCGTATCCGTCGCATTTTTGCGTATCGGGCATTTTCGGTATTTTCTAATTACTTTGTGCACACTCATCAAATCGTGATAAAACTTGCACCATTGGACTAGAAATATTTTTCTGGTCCTGTATGCCAAGTTTGGTCCGATTCTGAGACCGTTGATCGGGATGCCATTTTTGGCGGGCCCACAATCCCACTCAACGGGCAATTTTGTGCACGGCCCACCGGAATCCAAAATTGGACATACTATTGGGTTTGTCTCATCAAAACAAATTTGTGGACATATAGTTTGACCACTTTAGAGACCGTAGGTTCTGGCACGCTTTTCGGTGCAAAGCGGGTCCAACGGCGGACATCGTTTTGACCCAAAATTATGATTTTGTCCCTGTTCCAGAATTTGACATTTGGACAGGCGTTTCCTAGGTATATCTTTTATTCCAACTCGTTCCTGATGTTTGTTTCAGCATCCGGAGCTTCTTGTGGATTTTGACTTTCGTGTTGACGATTCTGATTGTTGGATTTTGCTGTTTCTCGCACCACCCTCAGGCAAGATACCTTGCCTTATTTACTATTTATAATTTGATGCATCTTTTATTTATTTACTGCATATTTATTATCTGTTTTCAGTTGGATCCATTACTTGTTACTTTTAGTTCACTTTATTTTGCTTTCAGTTATTTTTCCTTCTTGCCTTTTTGTTTGCATATGGACCTAGTCTTAGAGAACTACCTTTTGTTAAGTGACCTTGGGAGGGAGAAGACAGTTAAATGTATGGGCTACCCCAAATCCAAAAGCCGTAGTAACTGCGTACTACGGTAGTCGTGTCACGGCGGTCAGTAGCCTCGAGCTATGTGGACTGATGGGTCACGTGGGCCGCTAGCCTCGAGTTATGCCGGCTGATAGCATTGGTATGTGACATGTGCGTGTTGTGAGTTGTCCTGGGGGAGTCAGCCTTCACCTGTCCATACATTGAGATGTCTTCTAATTGCCTACTAGAAAAGTTAGGAGAATTTAGCAAATTTCATGTTCCAATCATGGCATGGAAAAATGTCTCATCGTGGAACAGTAAGTTGTCCCTTGTCCTTGTTTGGTTGTAGGGGTAGCCTACTGTTTCGATGATGGGATATTGAGCCGTGTTATGGTTTGGACACTTTTACTTTATTTTTATTTTATGGTGCATTTATATTCAGTTCATATGGCATGTTCTTTATGTATCTTGTTACGTCCCTCTGAGGACCTGGTTATCTCTCCAGGTGTGTGTGCTTCTGTGATATTACAGGTGTTCTAACCGAGGTCGTGATCTTCTTTATCCTTTCGTAGATGATTGCACTTGGCTCGTCTTGTTATTTCATCTATTCATTCTTGTATATTTTATTTGAGATAGTTGGTAGTGGACTTTGTCTCCGCCCAACTTTTGTACAAATTATAATCCAACATTGATATCTATTTATATTGATTCTTATACTGTGGATGAGATTAGCATTATGGTTTACTGTATTTCACAGCTTATGTATTCATACGAGGTTTCCATATATTGGAGTATACTTCGTATGTGTGCAGCTGGCATGGATACGTACCTAGTCCTAAGTATTTTGGGACTGGAGCGTTACATGTTTTTGTGGTGGTCCATGCAGGTCGAGTTTGTCACTTCGGTTACGTAATTGTACCGATGTGAACCTGCAACATAGGATTAGAATTTAGGAATCTCATCCACATGCTTGACATCCTTTCTTGACTTCAGTTCCGAACTCTCGTTCACCTATCTTGATTTGTATCTTGCTTGATTCCTCTCTACCATTGATTCTTATTTTCGTGCTTAGTGTCAACTAGGAAGATGACTACACTAGTATATGCTCATAGGTCAAACACATGGCTGGAATGGTTAGATTGGCAATTGGAATACATTTTAGATTCTAATTGAGTTAAAAAAGACTTTTAGTGTGACTTAATGATTAGTAATTGGTAAAGTAGGATAATACCACGGAAAGTTTTAACCTTGAGATTTCTAAATAGTAAACACCAGAGGATTTATAGAATTTCATACTTGGTTTAAGAAAGTGGATTTGATATTTATGAATTGTTGGATTATAGTTATACATCCTTGCATAAGTATAAAATTTATTTGCGTTCGAGTTGTGAAATTTATAAGTTTTGGGTGATAGATATACATCTTTAAACAAACATAAAATCTATTGATTTTTGATTTTTGGTGTTATGATTTATTGTATTATAGTTATACACCTTTGCACAGTTATAAATTTGGTTTGAAGATGATCTTAGCTTTAAAAAAAATGGCCATAGGAATTATTTAAATTTGAGTTGTACAACTTGTGATTTTTGTGTTTAGTAAATTTTGAATTTTAAGTGGAAGTAATGACGGTGAATTTTGGTTTAAAATATTTGAAAGTTATGAAAACATTTTTTGAGAAATTTTTATTTTAAATGGTGTCCTATGATTGAGGATTTACAAATCTATTTAGATTTCTGAAAAAAAAAGATTTTGACTGATAAGATTATTTGAAAATTTAGTTTAATGAGGGATTGCTAATATTAAAATTTTTGGAAGAATTTCGAATTGATGTGATAAAAGGTTATTTTGATTGATTAAAGTAAGTTATCATTTAAAGGTTGTGATTTTGTTGGAATAACTTAGCATGAATAGGAGTTAAAATTTATGAGAGCATTGAGCTTAATTTTTTTTGAGATTTCTTTTAAATATGCTAAGAGTTTTAATATGAGTTATTTGAAAATTTTAGAGTGTTAAATTTTTGATTGATTGTGAAATTTTATGGATTCGTAAGTTATGAACTCTTGAGTTAAATAGTTGAATTTAAATGTTAATTTTGGAAAAAGGTTAGTAGTAACGTGATAAAATTTTGCTTTGAAATTTATGAAAGTGATTTAAATTTTTGTCATGATAAATCTAAATGGGTTGGAGTGAATACAAATGTTGATGGTATATTTTTGAAAGTTTATTTTTGAAACTTTTGGAGGAACTTGAGTTAAAATTTTAAATGGTAGGCCATCAAGATAGCTCTAATTAGATAGATGTACTCCACACTAATTGCCATGTCACTCATGACCATGATAGTAGTATATACACAAGTGTTGTTAGTCATCTACTCAGCTATGTGGCTGTATTTCCACTTTGACTTACTCGACCTTCCTTCAATTCTAGATCTTTTAATTGCGACCTTCTAACCCATTTGCAATTTGAATAATGAGTTAATGGTTCCTTAACTGTATCCATCTAGGAGACTATTTTCTCTCCGGAATTATGTTCCTAAATTATTTTTACGGGATTCTTTAATTAATTATATCTCATGCGTTAACTTGATCTTCCTTATTTTTGTGCATTAATTATCACCTCGTGAACTCCCACTTTCTATATTAGATCTTTTGGAGTCCTTTACCGTGACTTAGATATTTTGAGTACAACACTAGACTTTTTCCTCCAACAAATCCCATATGTAAGGCCTAGACAAGCCCACCTTCTTGTAGACATATCATGTCCCACTAAAACCCATCTCCTTGTACTTCATCTTCTTGATATGACTTTCTGGTCGAAATGGCCAAACTATAATCCTTACCATGATACCAATATATTTTCGACCACAGATAGGGATTCAACCTTGACTCAATTCTTTCGACCGATATATGATTTTGTTCTACTTAATTCCTTAAATGCTTAAATTTATGTTTTATCTCGATTTCTTGACCCATTGTCCCATCGCACTACTAGCTCAACTCTTGTAAGTTGGGTAGAATATCTCACCACCTAACAAACATTTTTCCTTGTGACCCATGTTGATAAGTTGCTTAGACTATAAATTCAGAGGACCTTAACTTATCTAGACAACCAAACCATAAGTAAAGAACACTAGGACAACTGTATAGGCCCAAACGTCGGGCGAGCCTTGAATTTAAAAGATCTTGACTATTTAAAAATTTCCTTCATCAGTACCTCCCTTGCTCATATTTTGACTATTTCATGCTGTTAATGTAGCTTCAGTTTTGCAAGCTTATTTCGTTATCAAGCTTGATCATAACATATTTTATTAGGTGCACCCACTAACATATTGTCTAATCAGAACCGGTGCATGATGGTCTGATCAACCTATTGCACTTTGGTTCACTTTTCATGTATTATTCTACGTGGATGGAGATATAGTTAAAACTTGCCTTAGAGTCTCATCCACGACAGCCTTGGCAAATCTCTTTTGAATTATTTTCACCGCCTATGAACCCCGCAATTCGTACTCGAGATATAACACCGTCTTTGAAACCTTTGTTGTTCTTGTCTTTTACTTATCTTGGAAAGATAAGGCACTGTACTTGCTAGATAGACACAATGTATCATCCTTGGTTGCCCAATCGGTTAATTATACACAAATGTAGATAGCCACCGACCGATTCATGTGGCTATATCCTCGCCTTTAACTACTCCTCATTTCTCAACCCTAGAATTATTATCGTGTCCTTCCAATTGTTCTTGAGCACTCGAGAATGATACTAATCATTCACTTAAATCAAAACTCTCAACCAAGACGATTAATATCGAGTTCTCTCTCAATGAACCACATCTCCCAAAGCAAGGAACCACATCTCCCAAAGGTTTAAATTATTCTCTTCATCTACTCAATTCCTTACTATTCTCTAAATTGGATTATCAATATTGTGTTACCTTCACTAGCGATCCTTATTCAATTCCATAACCATGATATATTTTTGTATATATCGACTCCATAATTTTCTATTGCACGGTAGTGTTGAACGACGTTTTATCGCTTTCTCAAATTTTAATTGCATTTGGTATTGACGAACTCTTCCTATCCCTCAACCCTATCTACCTATTAATCCTAAATTTCGAGGACGAAATTCTTGTAAGTTGGGTAGGATGTAAAACCCCTATTTTTTTAAAAGTATTTTTATTATTTTATTAGACTTCAAATTTATTTATGCAATTTATGATTTATTATTTTATTAGAAATGACTTTAGCCATTGTTGAATTTTGGAACACAAGACTACCATGAATTTTGGCACGGAAGACGTAGCGGTGTGCCTTGACTAGTGTACTAGCCATGCTAGGGGAAGCCTAGCCATAGTTCAGTCCGAACTAGGAAAACCAGGCCGAGTTGTGAAATAACGCATTTTAAATATTTTATTTAGATATTATTTTATATATTGATTTTTTAGATGACCCGGTTGGACCAAACCTGCCCGAACTGGGCTTGGACCAAACCCAAGTCCATGTAGACATGTGGGGTGACCCAATGTGGCCATGTAGGCATATTTTATGTATGAGAAAAATATTTTCTATTATTTTAGAATTTTATGTGCAATCTCTAATTATTAAATTATTCGTACTATTATTGGTATTTTATTATTAATTAATATCGTGCAATATTTGTACACATTTTTGGACCCGTATAAGGATGTGTGGTACAGTTCACCCATTAGAGCAATTTTTATTATTTTATTATTATTAAAGTTATTTTATAGAGATTTATTAAATATGTTTATTTATTAAGATATGATTAATATTTTGAGTTGATTTATTAAGGATTGAATTTATATATATATATGTAGATATATTTAAATATACTGAATATTTGGATATGTGTCATCTAAATTATTATTTGGATTTAAATAGATTTTTATGGATATATACACATATAAATAGATATATATAAGATTGTTGAGATAAGAAAGAATTAGTAAAAGATACGAAAAAGAAAAAAAAAATATATAACACTTGGTGGTCGGCCCCACCACCTGGCCGACCACCCACGCCATGATCCAAAAGTAGCAGCAGCTACTTAATAGCTTGTGCGCCCACATTAGAATAGGAACAAAGCAGCAGCATTCAATGTAATGGCCGAACCCCATTACTTATATATATATATTTTTTTTTTTTTTTTTTTTTTTTTTTACTTATATATTTTTTTTTTACTTATATATATATATATATATATATATATATATATATATATATATATATATATATATATATAATATATGTTATGGGTCCGACTATTGACACCCCACCCATTTCTAAGTACACCCCAAAAAAAAAAAAAAAAAAAAAACGTAAAAGTCCTATTCTACCCCCCATTGCTGAGTACACCCCACTCTCCTCCCTCCCCCCTCCTCCTCCTCCTCCGCCGCCGACGACCCTCCCCAGTCCCCCTCCTCCTCCGCGCCGCCTCTCCTCCCCCTCCGCCGCATCTCCTCCGACCCCCCCCTCATCCCGACCCGCCGCCTCCTCCTCCTCCGACCCTCCCCCCCCCGCTCCTCCTCCTCCGTTCGACCCCCCTCATCCCGACCCGCCTCCTCCTCCTCCTCTTCCCCCTCTCCGATCCCCGACGACCGCGACCCAAAAAAAAATTAAAAAAAAATTTGGAGGCGCATTCGACCTGTACTAGTCGAACGGAGGAGGCGCGTTCGACCTGTACTGGTCGAACGGAGGATGCGCGTTCGACCTGTACTGGTCGAACGGAGGAGGAGGAGCCGGGGGGGAGGGTCGGAGGAGGAGGAGGAGGAGGAGGCGGCGGGTCGGGATGAGGGGGGGTCGGAGGAGATGCGGCGGAGGGGGAGGAGAGGCGGCGGGAAGGAGGAGGGGGACTGGTCGGAGGAGGAGGAGGAGAGGCAGCGGGGAGGAGGAGGAGGAGGGGGGAGGGAGGAGAGTGGGGTGTACTCAGCGGGGGGTAGAATAGGACTTTTAGATTTTTTTTTTTTGGGTGTACTTAGAAATGGGTGGGGTGCCAATAGTCGGACCCATATGTTCTAAAACCCTAATCTTTAATTATTTCTCCTCCTCCACTCTCCTTCCTTCCTTCCTCCTCTCACCTCTATCCCCGTACCTCTCCCCGGCGAGCAACCCTTGGCCAGCAGCGTGACAGCAGCGTCAACATCACGACGGCGGCAAACAACATCGACAACAATCAACAACAACGGATTCCCACTCTAAGGTAACCCGCTTCCTGATTAATTTAACTATCAATTCTATTTCGATTTTCGATTCGTAAATTCGTGTAGAAAGCCCCCATGACCCTCTATCATCCCCTTCCAATAGATTTATTTATTCTGCAATAAATTTCATGTTTAATTAAATTAAAATTTTCAAAGAATCAGTTTTTATAAACTGTAAAATCCCAGTACGAGGTACGTCCCGACAAACCGGGCGACCCTACCGCGAATCGAAAGTACCGAAAGGTCCGTATCGATTTCTTGGACGTGCGGGTTTTGACGGAAATCAAATTGGTTGCGTGTGCACAACGAATTTGGTCCGTATCCGTCGCATTTTTGCGTATCGGGCATTTTCGGTATTTTCCAATTACTTTGTGCACACTCATCAAATCGTGATGAAACTTGCGCCATTGGACTCGAAATATTTTTTTGGTCCTGTATGCCAAGTTTGGTCCGATTCTGAGACCGTTGATCGGGACGCCATTTTTGGCGGGCCCACAATCCCACTCAACGGGCAATTTTGTGCAGGGCCCACCGGAATCCAAAATTGGACATACCGTTGGGTTCGTCTCATCAAAACAAATTCGTGGACATGTAGTTTGACGACTTTAGAGACCGTAGGTTCTGGCACGCTTTTCGGTACAAAGCGGGTCCAACGGCGGACATCGTTTTGACCATAATTATGATTTTGCCCCTGTTCCAGAATTTGACTTTTGGACAGGCGTTTCCTAGGTATATCTTTTATTCCAACTCGTTCCTGATGTTTGTTTCAGCATCCGAAGCTTCTTGTGGATTTTGACTT
Source organism: Iris pallida (assembly GCA_029216955.1). Taxonomy (NCBI): domain Eukaryota; kingdom Viridiplantae; phylum Streptophyta; class Magnoliopsida; order Asparagales; family Iridaceae; genus Iris; species Iris pallida. The sequence goes on along the minus strand of JANAVB010016599.1, from coordinate 14,762,874 downwards.
TCGTGTTGACGATTCTGATTGTTGGATTTTGCTGTTTCTCGCACCACCCTCAGGTAAGATACCTTGCCTTATTTACTGTTTATAATTAGATGCATCTTTTATTTATTTACTGCATATTTATTATCTGTTTTCAGTTGGATCCATTACTTGTTACTTTTAGTTCACTTTATTTTGCTTTCAGTTATTTTTCCTTCTTGCCTTTTTGTTTGCATATGGACCTAGTCTTAGAGAACTACCTTTTGTTAAGTGACCTTGGGAGGGAGAAGACAGTTAAATGTATGGGCTACCCCAAATCCAAAAGCCGTAGTAACTGCATACTACGGTACTCGTGTCACGGCGGTCAGTAGCCTCGAGCTATGTGGACTGATGGGTCACGTGGGCAGCTAGCCTCGAGTTATGCCGGCTGATAGTATTGGTATGTTACATATGCGTGTTGTGAGTTGTCCTGGGGGAGTCAGCCTTCACCTGCCCATACATTGAGATGTCTTCTAATTGCCTACTAGAAAAGTTAGGAGAATTTAGCAAATTTTATGTTCCAATCATGGCATGGAAAAATGTCTCATTGTGGAATAGTAAGTTGTCCCTTGTCCTTGTTTGGTTGTAGGTATAGCCTACTGTTTCGATGATGGGATATTGAGCCGTGTTATGGTTTGGACACTTTTACTTTATTTTTATTTTATGGTGCATTTATATTCAGTTCATATGGCATGTTCTTTATGTATCTTGTTACGTCCCTCTAAGGACCTGGTTATCTCTCCAGGTGTGTGTGCTTCTGTGATATTGCAGGTGTTCTAGCCGAGGTCGTGATCTTCTCCATCCTTTCGTAGATGATTGCACTTGGCTCGTCTTGTTATTTCATCTATTCATTCTTGTACATTTTATTTGAGATAGTTGGTAGTGGACTTTATCTTCGCCCAACTTTTGTACAAATTATAATCCAACATTGATATCTATTTTATATTGATTCTTATACTGTGGATGAGATTAGCATTATGGTTTACTGCATTTCACAGCTTATGTATTCATACGAGGTTTCCATATATTGGAGTATACTTCGTATGTGTGCAGTTGGCATGGATACGTACCTAGTCCTAAGTATTTTGGGACTGGGACGTTACACCTACAATTGGTATCAGAGCGGGTGTTACAGGTAAAGTGAGGTAATAGTGCTATTATTTATTCATTATTTTCACAGCACATCACATGGCTACTATGAAATTCACAAGTGAAGGTCAGGCCACAAACAGACCCCCACTGTTTGATGGTACTAACTACACTTATTGGAAAACACGGATGAGTTTCTTCTTGAAATCTCTTGACTTTGACTTATGGGCTATTGTTCTTGATGGCTATCAAAAGCCACCTCGTATAAATGTCGAGGGAGTTTTGGTTGAAAAACCCCAAAGCAGTTATACAAAGGAGGAAAAGAAAAAGGCCAGTCTTGACGCACGTGCTATTAATGCTCTTTTTTGTGCCTTAGACAGGACAGAATTTAACAGGGTATCTACATGCACAACGACAAATGGTGTGTGGAAGCTTCTCGAAGTTACACATGAAGGCACGACTCAAGTCAAGGAGTCAAAAGTCAGCAGACTTACTCAAGAGTACGAGGCGTTCAAAATGAAGCCCAACGAAACAGTCACACAAATGTTCGAGAGGTTCTTGGATATTGTAAACCCTTTGTCCTCCTTAGGCAAAGATTACAGTAACCACGAAAAGATTCGCAAACTCCTGCGAGCTCTCACCAAGAACTGGATTCCGAAGGCTACAGCTATTAGTGAAGGAAACGACCTCACCACAATGTCACTTGAAGTACTCATGGGTAAGCTACTGTAAAACTCCTATTTTTTAAAATTTTTGTTTTTTTTATTAGACTTAAAAATGAATTTATACAATTTATGGTTTTATTTATTTTATTTTATGACCCAGTTTGGCGAATTCAGCCCGAACTGGGTCCGGACCAAATTTAAGTCCATGTAGGCATGTGGTGGAACCAAGATGGCCATGTAGGAATATTTCAAGTGTGTACAAATATTTTTAAATAATTTTGAGACTTGTTGAATATTTATTGACTTTTGGTACAAAACTTATATTTTATTAATAAAATAATATTTTATAAGATAGTATAATTTTCTGGACCCACACATGGGTGAGCGGTAAAGTTCACCCATTGGGACGATTATTATTATTTTATTATAATTTAAGTTATTTCATGGAGATTAAAATATGTTCATTCTATCTAGATATTATTATTATTATTATTATTATTATTATTATTATTATTGAGATTGATTTATTGTAAGATGAATATATATATATATATATATGTAGATATATTAAATATATTTGGATATGTGATATTTAAAGTGTTATTTGTATTTAAATAATTTTTTGGAGATATATTTATAAGTTTGAAAAGATTTAGATAAGAAAAGGAATAAGAAAAGAAAAGAAAAGAAAAGAAAAGAAAAGAAAAGAAAAGGAAAAGGAAAAAAAAAAACCAACCCACCCCTTAAAGGGGCGGGCCCCACCGCTCACCATGCTTGTTGCGTACAGCAGCAAGCCCCGCGAACATGTTGTGAGTGGGCCATTGGTATGGGGGTTATTAGTAATAGTTTGTATTAGGTTTTTCAACCAACTTGATATATATAACTTTTTCCACAAGCCTCAAAACCCTAATCTTCCAAAACGAAAATTTAGGCTGAACATACCCTCTTCGCCTACGAGTTCGTTTCACCAGCAATGGAGTTGTGTGCACGATGAACGGAGCATCGGAAGTCAGCCCCGCGTCACCCACGGAGCAGTTTTCCCACTCAAGGTACCCTACTTCCCTACGACGTAACTTTTTGCTCGTAACTCCGATTTCCGATCCGTAAAATGTTCCAGAAAGTAGACTTGACCCTCTTCAAGTTTCCCCATGTGGATTTTGACATGGCCATCCAACTTGCTCGAAAAATCGAGACGAAGTTGGAGAAAAATCCACTTTTCTGAATATTAAAAACTGTTTTGAAATGCCAACTTGTCGGCCACTTTTCTCGCTATCCATTAAACTTTTATAAAATTTAATTGAAGACAGTCAAAGACAACATAACCGAGATTGTAACGTACCTTCTAGATTCATTTTTTATCTAGTATGTAGAAAGTTATACGTTGTTAAAGTTTCCCGAAAAACTGTAAATTATGTTTTCAAAAAGTGGAAAAACACCCGATACGGCGTGCGCCCCGACAAACTGGGCGACGTGGTCGTGCGCTATATGCATCGAAAGACGCGTATGGACGTTGTCGACGTGTAGGAACTGACGGAACTCAGTTTCGTCGTGTGTGCGCGACGAAATTAGTGCGTATCCATCGAGATATCCCGTATCGACCCTTTGCAAATTAAGTCACAACTTTGTGCACACTCATCATATCGCGATGAAACTTGCGCCATTGGACTCAAAATTATTTTTTGGTCCTGTGAGCCAAGTTTGGTCCGATTCTGAGACCGTTGGTTGGGACGCTATTTTGGCGGGCACATAATCCCACTCAACGGTATGCACAGCCCACCGGAATCCAAAATTGGACATACCGTTGGATTCGTCTCATCAAAAAAAATCCGTAGACATTTAGTTTGATGACTTTGGAGACCGTAGGTTCTGGCGCGCATTTCGGTGCAAAGCGGGTCCAACGGCGGACATCGTTTTGACCCAAAATTACGATTTTGCTCCTATTCCAGAATTTAACTTTTGGATAGGCGTTTCCTAGGTATATCTTGTATTCCAAACTCGTTCGTGATGTTTGTTGCAGCATCCGGAGTCATCTGCGGGATTTGGCTTTCTTGCTTTGTTTATTTTGCCGGTTTGAGCTACTGGATTGTTCTCTTTGCACATAATCTCAGGCAAGACACCTTGCCATTTGCTGTTTACTTATTTAGCTCATATTCCATGCATTTATTCATTATTTTTTTATGCAAAATAAACTGTGATACATGGCATAACTTGTTAGAACTTATTGTTCATTATAGTTCCTGCTATGTATTATTTTTCTTACACATTAAACCTAGATTTAAGGGACCACCTTGTGTGTTGCATTCATGGCCTTGACACGTTGTATCATGAAGTTGTGTGTCACATGTAGAACACGGACATGCGTGACTGGCTGGCCACCGGTGCGTATAAGCCGTGCGATAGGAATAACCGCTAATAGAAATTGCATGCTAGTTTGACTTAGCGGTTATAGAGGTTTACTGTTGTGGATACAACATGGTAGGCATTGGGTGGGAAGAACAACTCCTTAATGTATGGGTCATATATGCACTGTCCTGATTGTCGGTTATCTCCAGTGGGAGGTACGGTCCTGATAGCCGGTTATCTCCAGTGGGAGGTACGGTCCCGATTGCCGGTTATCTCCAGTGGGAGGTACGGTCCTGATTCATGATATTCCTGATCCGGCCCATGCGTCAAAGGTTTGTTCTTTATTGCATATTCACTATAGTATGGTTAGGTACCCTATTGTAGGCATTCCTTATTTATTTGAGCAATATTTATTCAGTTTATATGGCATGATATTATGTGTCTTGTTACGTCCCTCTGAGGACCTGGTTATCTCTCCAGGTGTGTGTGCTTCTATGATATTGCAGGTGTTCCAGCCGAGGTCGCGATCTTCTCCATCCTTCGAAGATGATTGCACTTGGCTAGTCTTGTTATTCCATCTATTCCTTCTTGTACCTTCTATTTGAGATAGTTGGTAGTGGACTTTGTCTCCACCCAACGTATTGTACAAAGACTTATTACAGTTGATTATATCTTTTATTCTTCATTTGTGGATGAGATTAGATTACTCTTAGTTTACTGCATTTTACAGCTTATGTATTCATACGAGGGTTCTATATATTGGAGTATACTTCGTATGCATGCAGCTGGTATGGATACGTACCTAGTCCTAAGTATTTTGGGACTGGGGCGTTACAGCTACTCACTCATGAACTGGAGCTGCAAGATTTTGAAGAGCCTGCACCAAAGGAGAAGACGATCGCCCTCAAGGCTCAGCACAGAAAAGCTGCTGAAGATGACTCAGACAGCAGTGGATCTGACGCTGAAGATCAAGCACTCCTAGCAAGGAAGTTCAAAAGATTCATGAGACATGAGAAGATGGTCAAAGAGAACAACAGCAACAACTGGTACCAAGAAGATGCTGTCTGCTATGGCTGCAAGAAGAAGGAACATATGAAGAAGGACTGTCCCACCAACTCATCATCGAGCAAGAAGAACAACAGGTATAAAAAAGGCAACCTGAAAAGATCAACGTCTCGGAAATATGCCAACACCAGCATATGGCATGAGAGTGAAGCCAGCGACTCAGAAGACGAACATTCAGAGGATGCTGCAAACATCTGCTTCATGGCAATCGATCAGGTACCTACTGAACCTGTAGAAACATATGATGACTTTACCTTTGAGCAATTAGGAGATGCCTTCAGTGACCTGATGCTTGACTACAGGAAACTGCGTAGTAAATATCAAACCGCTAAGAAGGTACTCAAAGAGTACAAAGGAGAAATAGAAAGACTTACCGACCTACTAGCTGAGGTTAGAACTAATGTTAGTGAGTCTGGTGAGCTTTCCTCTATAAAGCTCTTATTACACGAGACTAAACAGTCATCCGAAGAAAAAGACAAGATTATAGACCAGTTGAGAGAAGATCTTTCTAAAGAAAAGAAAAGTCTTCAATCTGCACAAATCAGAATGGAATCACTCACTTCTGATTATACTAAGTTATATGACACTTCCAAAAGGTTGGAAATTAGGTTAGGAAAACAGCCTGAGCCTGCTGCTTCCTATCCTAACACGTGTCACTTACCGAGAAATCGGAACATTCCCAAGCCAAATACTGTCAGACCAAACCATATAAAACCTTTACCCCAAAAGGTTAAGCCCAAACATGATCATAAGTATGCATTCTTTTATACTAGAAAACCCAAACCTACCAACCATGCATACCACTCAGCTTTCAACACTCGACATGCACAATGTCATTATTGTGGCCTTATTGGTCATATTTCATCTGCATGTAGAATAAGAAAGCTAGTTGATTTAAATGTTTATGCTTGGATACCAAAAACTAACTGTTCAGGACCCTACAAGAAATGGGTACCAAGAGTTTCATCTGCAAACTTTTTTGTAGGTGGAACACCCTTCACATGCTAGAAGCAAATGGATCCTCGACAGCGGTTGCTCACGGCATATGACCGGTGACGCTACTCTATTTGCAACACTGTCGAAGAAGAAGAAGGAAGGTTATGTTTCCTTCGGTAATAATTTGAAAGGGTATATTATTGGTATCGGTGATGTTGGTAAGTCTTCCTATCCCGTGATTAAAGATGTCTGTCTGGTTACCGAGTTGAAACATAATCTGCTCAGTATAAGTCATCTAGCTGATCATGGTTATGGCATCAACTTTGGCAAAGATAAATGTACTATAGTTGATAGCTCAACTGGTAGTACTATCTTTGAAGGAATCAGGGAAGACAATATATATGTTTTCTATCTGTTGGAAGAAGCTAACATTTCAGGTAGATGCTTAATGGCCAAAAGTGATGAGAGTCATATATGGCACATGAGACTCGGTCATGCAAACATGGATACAATTTCAAGATTATCCACAAAGAAGTTAGTACGCGATTTACCAGACATAACATTCAAGAAGGATTCGGTATGCAGCCAATGTAAAAAGAACAAAGCTACCAGATCCACATTCAAGTCTGTAAATGCAGTATGTACTACTAGACCTCTACAATTGCTACACATAGATTTATTCGGTCCTAGCAGAGTTGCTAGCCTCGGAGGTAAATTATATGCATTTGTAATTATAGATGATTTTTCTAGATACACGTGGGTATATTTCTTGACACGCAAGAATGACGCATTATCCGAATTTATCGCCTTTTGCAAGAAAGTACAAAATAAAAAAGGTTACATGATCACTCGAATTAGAAGCGATCATGGAGGCGAATTCGAGAATGCTGATTTCGAGCAATTTTGTGACACACACGGTTTCATACATGAGTTCTTCTGCCCTAGAACTCCACAACAAAATGGAGTTGTGGAACATAAGAACAGAACTCTAACCGAAATGGCCAGAGTAATGTTAAATCAATTTAGCCTACCCAAATACTTTTGGGCTGAAGCTGTCAATACAGCTTGCTTTGTGCTCAATAGAGTTCTAATTTGACCCAAATCGAAGAAGACTCCATTTGAGTTATGGTTTGATAGAATTCCCTCAGTTTCATACTTTAAGATTTTTGGCTGTAAGTGCTTTATTCTTAATACTAAAGACAACTTGGGAAAGTTTGACGAAAAGGCCGATGAAGGTATATTTCTAGGTTATGCGGCCAAGAGCAAAAGGTACAGAGTCTTCAACAAACGTACCATGATCATCGAAGAATCAGTCAACGTCACTTTTGATGAAATGAACCAAATGACTCTCGATGACAGTGATGAAGATCTGCCTACATCAAGCTCAACATCAGCTGAACCTGAACCAAGCTCTGCACTAGCTGAACCTCCTAGAGGAGATCCAGGAACCAGCTACCTACAGAGTCTACCGAAGAGGTTAAAATTTACAGCTGATCATCCAAAAGATTTGGTAATTGGTGACATTACCAAAGGAGTAAGTACTCGATCAGCCAGTAAAGATATTGTTTCTAGTGTTGCATTTATTTCACAGCTAGAACCCAAATCTATTGATGAAGCATGTAGTGATAGTTTCTGGATAGATGCTATGCAAGAGGAATTGAACCAATTCGAACGGAATCAAGTTTGGGAACTTGTTCCCAAGCCTATTGATTATCCGATCATTGGCACCCGTTGGGTATTCCGAAACAAACTGAATGAGGATGGTTTAGTAACTCATAACAAGGCTCGACTCGTAGCTCAAGGATACAATCAAGAAGAGTGTATCGACTACGATGAGACTGATGCCCCATTTGCGAGATTAGAATCCATTCGCATGTTATGTGCATTTGTATATTTTTATGATTTCAAACTTTTTCAAATGGATGTAAAAAGTGCTTTTCTAAATGGCTTTATAAAAGAAGAAGTTTTTGTAGCACAACCTCCGGGTTTCACGGATTTCAAAAATCCTGACCATGTTTTCAAGTTGAAGAAAGCCTTATACGGTTTGAAACAAGCCCCTCGTGCTTGGTATGATCGTCTAAGCTCTTTTCTACTTGACAACGGATTTTCAAAAGGAAAGGTTGACACTACACTTTTTATTAAATCTTTTAATGGCAAGCTGCTTTTAATTCAAATCTATGTTGATGATATCATATTTGGATCCACTGATGAATCTCTTTGTCAAGAATTTTCTAAGTGTATGTAGAATGAGTTTGAGATGAGCATGATGGGAGAGCTGAAATTCTTTCTCGGATTGCAAATCAAACAAACCGACAATGGGACGTTCATTAATCAAGCCAAGTACACAAAAGATTTGCTAAAGAAGTTCGATCTGGACAATGTCAAGCCTATTGGCACTCCGATGGCAACTTCAACAAAGCTTGATTCTGACGAACAAGGCAAGCCAGTCGACACACGTAAGTATCGAGGTATGATTGGTAGTTTACTTTACTTAACTGCTAGTCGTCCAGATATAATATTTAGTGTTTGCCTGTGTGCATGTTTTCAAGCTAACCCAAAGGAATCATATCTGTCCGCAGTTAAGCGTATCTTCCGATACCTTAAGGGCACTTCTTCTGTTGGCTTGTGGTATCCCAAAACTAAATCCTTTGACCTTATTGGTTATTCGGATGCAGATTTTGCTGGATACAAGGTTGATAGAAAAAGTACCAGTGGCACATGTCATTTCTTAGGCAAGGCTCTAGTCTCTTGGTTTAGTAAAAAGCAAAATTCTGTAGCCTTATCAACAACAGAGGCTGAGTACATCGCCGCAGGACGTTGTTGCGCTCAGATTTTGTGGATAAAACAAACCCTAGAAGACTTTGATTTATTTTTCACACATATTCCCATTTTCTGTGATAACACGAGCACTATTAATTTGACTAAGAATCCTGTATGTCACTCTCGTACTAAACATATCGAGATTCGGCATCATTTTCTTAGAGATCATTATCAAAATGGAGATATAAACCTTGTGTACATAGATACTGAAAATCAATTAGCTGACATCTTCACTAAACCTCTAGCGGAAGATCGTTTCAATTATTTACGTCGAGAATTAGGAATTTTGGACGTCAATAATATTAATTAATTTTATTTTATGATTATATATCATTATGCAAAAACTGTGTTAGAGACAAGCTAATAAAGAGTCTGTCTGTCACCACAACTACGGTTGAAGCGAAGCGGTACTTAAGAGTTCCCCGGTGAACCTCCGCCAGCTGGGACAGTACTCCTACAGCTAATCTGAGACAGTCACTGTGTAACGACATTTAATTCATAAAATATTATTAATTATGTTTTTGAAGGCTAAAATAACTAATCTTTGAATTAAATATCTGAAATGAGACAATAAAAAAGAAGTGGCAAAAATCAACCTGGAAGAACTCTAGGCGAATTCGGCCAGAGCTCTGATCGAATTCGGCCCGAGTTCGGTTGTGGGTATCTGTGTATATATCCAGAACCCGAGAGCTTCTTCTCTTTCATTGATTCCAAACCAATTCAAAACAGCAGCAGCAGCCGACCCGAACCTCCAAACCCTAGTTCTTCACCAATCTTTTCCCTCCAATCTACTTGGTGAAATCTCTCCAAAATTTGGAATCGAGCGGAGATCGTCATTCTCTACAACATATCTTGATTTCGTGAGGTATAACTCCCTCTATCTCCACCTTTCAATTAGTGCTTTTTATTCCAATGGCACCAAAATTTAATCCATCTAAGAGGAAGAAGACCACTCCTAGTGAGGAAGGGTCGTCTTCGAATCATCACACGGATTCACTGTTTTCGCCGATCCAAACGAGCGACGGCACTTTCGATGGGTTCTTCTTTCAAACCCTCGATCAAGCCTTATTATGGTACGGTGACTTTTCCACCCGATCCATATGCGGCGGTGCTCCGATAAAATGGACGGTATTTCCTGATCATCGTCACTTGTTTGGGGCATTAGGGTTACACTTATTTGTTAAACTGTGCTTCCCAATAGCTACTAATGCCATTAGATTGTTCTATTACAATCTCAGAGTAAACACTTTTGAAGTGAGCACACGTGTCGGAGGTATAGACATTGAGTTCAATGATGCCCTCCTAGCGGAGATTCTTGGTATTCCCAATGAAGGTGAACCGCTAGTTGACATCACGGAATTCGATTTCCCCGAAGGCACGACACTCACTAGTTTCAAAGCGGAACTCTGTGCACCTGACAGAGTACGCTCTGGAAAGTTCAAGGCTAACAACCTGAACTTGTTTAACTACGAATTGCATCGCATCATCTACTCTACTCTACTTCCTAAATCCACTTCCAAGGATGATGTGACTTCGCTTGAGCTGTCCGCCATGTATCATATTATTAAGGGGATTCCTTTTTTTGCCCCTAAGACTATCATTCAGATGATAGGACGATGTCGTGCAAGAGATCAAAATCTCTCTTACGCGATGATTCTCCCTCGTATCTTTCAGCGATTCGAGATCGATCTTTCGACTTGCACTCAGGACTCTGAGGCCAAGTTTCTCCAGCTATCTCGTCGCAGCCGGACTACTTCAGCTCCACCTCCTGCTCCTCCTACTGCACCTCCTCTACCACATCAGCCGTATGCCATGACATTTGAGGGCATACATCAGCACTTATCAGCTTTGCACGTCTCGATGACGGACATGGCTCGCGAGCGTGAGTTCTGCGACGTCACCCGTTATCAGGCGTTGGCAAACTCCTTGGCTGATCTTCGTTTCGCTCAGACTGGTTATTCAGCCGGTTCCATCCCTCGAGATCCAGCTTTTTTGGGTTACCGCTGTGAGGATGAGGCTGTCCATGCCTACTTCCAGCCAGGTAACGCCAATGATTGGTATCGTGTACCTCGTGACTACGTTGGTGAGTTCTATGCTGGCGCCCCTACTCATCCTTCTGGCGCTGGTACTTCTGGTGCTGGTACTTCCGGTCATGCTGGCCGAGCTGCTGATGATGATGATGATGAGGATAGTGATGATGAGATGTGATTTGATTGTTAGTGATATTTTATTGTACACTTGGAAATGCTCCGACATTCCAAGTTTTTATCATTACTTTTTAGTTCTTATCAGTACTTTGTAGTATGCTTTCAGTACTTTTTATCTTCATAGACATGTTTATGATGTTTCATTTATGACATCTCAGTTTATTTCAGCACTTTGTTTTTCTTAGCACTATCTATTTATACTGCTTCTTCATTACAAACTGCCTGTGAAATTACATGCCTGAGTTTTCTTTCATGTTTTTGAAACAATACATGCCTGTGATGATAATCTTTACATACCTGTGATACTATCTCTCTAATTTTTTATGCTTTATTTCTCTTATATGTTTTCTCACTATTTGTTACTTATGCATTGATTGCGGGGGAGCCTTCTGCATTTAATGCGGGGGAGCCTTCTCTTTTTACAATTATTTTGCTAAGTGACAAAGGGGGAGAAAATTAAAGATCTAATATTTTTTTATTTGAGTTTAACAGGTTATGAACAATTTCTACTTTTTGATATTTTTTGAACAAACTTTATGTTATATCATTCATAGTTTGTCAATTATCAAAATGGGGGAGATTGTTGCCCATTGGTCATATGGTCAACCTGATTTTAATAATTGATCAAAACTCTGTCTGGATATACGAAGCTAGTTGGGACATCTCGGTTTCTTGGACATAAGCAAGATTGGATATTCACTCCGTTCAAGACTGAAGATCTGTTTGCCTACTTGAGTCTGTATTTCCTATGCAATATAATTTTCATTTTATTTGAGTCTAGGAATACGTTGTACACCGAGTCGTACTGGCAAATAGGCTATTCCCAAAATAGTTCAAAATGTTTTTAAAATGACCTATCAAAAATGTTTACAAAAAGGTTTTCAAAAAGTATTCAAAAATCACCAAAATCTGTTTTTAAAACCCTAACCTAACCCTGACAGAACTCGGGCCGAGTTCGGCCAGAGTTCGGCCAGAGTTCGGTTGGCGGCCGTTTGATTTTTGAATTCTCTGGAACTTGGTCCTCCTGCAGTTACGAATTTGACCGAGATTTGCTCATCGAGTTCTGCCCGAATTCTGCCCGAATTCTGACAGAGTTCTCCCTTTGGAATTCCTATAAATAGAGAAGGATTTCGATCATTTCAATTCACCAATTCACTTTCAATCTTCTCTCTATCTAAAGCTTTCTGTCTTCCAAAGAGTTTTCTAGAGCTTTCAATTTCAGATCCCAAGCCAGTTACAATCCTCTAGTCGATTTGCCAGTGCGGTACGGTCTAGAAGTTTCTGAGAGATTGTAATCAGAAGGCTTGATTGAAGAATACCTCTTCACATTTGAAGTTGGACGAGTTCTTCGTATCAAAGCTCGCGTTGTAGAAGTTGCAAGGACTTCGTAAGAAAACTTGCAGTTTTTCCAATAGTGGATTCAACTGGTAGCAAGAGTTCTACCGACTGGATTAGTCCTCAACAGAGGGATACCAGTATACATCGTTGTCTTTGCGTTTGCTTTCTGAACTCTGCCTTTACATTATTTTCAATTGTGATTTATATACTGTGATTGTGTTGCTAACATTTTTTATTAGCATTATTCCGCTGCCAACTCTATTCACCCCCCCTCTAGAGTATTACGCTTTACTATATCGTTCCTACAATGATCTCTTCCATGATGTCACCACTGTGTACACAAAAATGCCTTCCAAGTCGAAGCATGCCATCTTCGTGAATATATAACTCTGCCCTCTGTTCCGCTTCACATTCTGCCCTAAGCCCCTGAAGCTTAGAATTCGTTGATTGAGCTATCTTGATTCTCTCAACTATACTGAACCGAACTTGTATACTGGCTATCAATGCCACATTGGTAGGAAGATATACCTCTATACCCATCTTCTGAAGATCTGTAAATAACTCTAGCTGTGCTTGTAACACCCCTAAATTTTTAGAATTATTTTTTTTATTTATTTGATTTAAATAGGATTTTATTGAATTTATGAATATTTTTGATTAAATAGTTATTATTATAAATGACCTTAGCCATGGTTAAGATTTGGAGTACAAGACGACTAAGAATTATGACACGGATAGTGTACACGTGTGCTTTGACTAGTATTTTAGCCATGATAGGGAAGACCGAGCCATATGTGTTTTCTAACTAGGAAAACTAGGCCAAGTTATGACTTAACCCCCACCGATGATTTATTTATTTAATTATTAGATTATTGACTTTGTAGGAGACTCGGTTGTACCAATTTAGCCCCGACTTGACCCGAACCAAATCCAAATCTAAATAGACATGTAGTACTCTCAAATACCATAATGTTGATATATATTTTGTATACATATTTTATTAATATATATGTTTTTAATTTTGGAAAGTTTCTATTTATAGAAAGTGTCTACGTGTAATCCTAGTTGGCATTAGTTTATATTTGACCCAAATCCAACCCAAACCTATTTAGGCATGTTGGGCATTAATATATATTAATAACCATATATATTTAATATTTATTCAGATTTAGACTGCATTTATATTTAGAAATCTAACTACTTCCATATTAGGAAATGTTTATTTAAATGCTCAATCAAATCAACTAGCCAACTCATCAAATAACCAAACCAATACATGTGGACCCCACATATGACCAACCAAAGATTATTTTCATGTAATTTTCGTCCAAAAATAATTTCCTACATTGGCGGGCCATTCCATGCATGGAAACACCCTCCTACATATATAAACTCAACCCATAGGCCCATATATATATTAACCCTTATCAAAACCCTAACCCTAACACAAAAATCTCTTATTTTATCACCCAAGAGCAGCTCCTTTACTATTAATTTCGAAAATAACATCCCCTCCCTTCTACTACATCATCCCCTCCATCACATAACTCATCCTCCTCCATAAAGGCTTCTTCTTTCATCCTTCTTCCATCCAAACTCTACCAAACCAACCCTAAAAACTCCATCTTTTCCATCCAACCAATCCTAACCATTGTCCACCCCTCAAAGCTCATCAAGAAAAGATTGACGAGCAAGGACATCATCAAAGGAGGGAGCTTTGACAAGAATAAGCCTTCACAAAGCAAGGACCTTGGTAAGAAACCATAACTTTTTTTCTCAAACCCATCTCATAAATCTGAAGAAATTATGGTATTAGTTCTGTATAAATAGTGTTTTGTTCCTCTTGGGTAGTATTTTCAACCAAATTTTTTGTCATGAATTACGATAGCTATTTTCATGTTTCGGTAGAGCCAAAACTTACCACGTTGTGAAGGAACTATAAGTTTCTGTAGGAATTTTTCAAAACTGAATTTTATGTGTGTTTATATATAGAAATTAGGATTTTTAAAGTATTTTTCCATGAATTTAGCAAGTCAATTCAGGTCGAGAAAATTATAGGTCAAAACTAGTCATTTTCGGGTGACTTGTTGACCTAGAAGATTCCAAACCATTAGTACCATGAAACCCTTGCGTCAAAATTTTATATTCAGATATTTAGGATATTTTAATTCTATTTAAATTGTATTTTTGAGAGTTTTCATAATTTTAGATAATTAATGAAGTTCTAGACAAATTTCGGGTAGACTAGTCGACACGATAGACAACTAGTAGTATAATTCTTTAGAAATATAAACTCTAGAAATTCTGAGATAAATCTATAGAAAAGTAGTTTAAATAATATTCTTATGATTTTTATATGATTTTCAAGTATATGATTGAAGTAGGAACATAACCGATTAATTGGAAAGTCGAAAATCCTAAAACTGTGTTCGGTGTCTCGTGGAGCCTGTGTGTGATTGTATGGGTCTAAAGGGTTCCATGAGAAATTGAATATAATCTTAAAATATTATCTTGACTAATTAAGTCACTGTAAGTTCATGAGTAGTGGATTAATTTAGTTAATTAATTATCTAGGAGCGTCGGGTTCCGACGGCGTGGACACAAGAGCGACGTTTCATATTCACAGCGCGACACCAGGCAAGTACACCTTGCCAAGCTTTACATTATTACAAGTGTTTCCATATTATTGTTTTTCATATCTTACTTAGTCTCATACTTCTCATGTTCCATATTCTGGTTACTTTCTAGTTTTGCGTGCACGTAGATTTTATTCTTTCTCCATATTACTTGTCTTATTTTTCTTATCTTGTTCATGTCTAGAGTTAGAATTTCTTTGTCTATGTCATGTATCCCTAACCTGTGTGACCTAGACATGACTTGGACTAGACATGTTTGAGTTGACTTGACTGTCTCATAGTTTTAGGCGACGACCTTGTTATAGACGTGACTATACCTGACCACTCTCAATCGATAGCAAGCACCGGGCTGCGATTGAGACTAATTATATGTTGTTAGCAACCACCGGGCTGTACTCTATAGGGCCGTTAGCAACCACCGGGCTGCGGTTTACCTCGATTTACTTGTAGTCATGTTTATTAGCATGATTCTCCAGGCATGCCATTTCTTTTATGTTTTAGTTCTAGCACTGCTCCCTTTAATCCTTCTTTTCTTGTATCACTTTTCATCTATCCACGCATTTTATGACTGTTATTGCTGGCATGTATATTATGTGTCTTGCTAGTCCTCTGAGGACCTAGTAATCTCTCCAGGCTTAGTTAGAGACGCGGACTATCTGGAGGTATATGGTTCTGGAGTGGAGACAGGTGATGTACCTTCGTAGGAGGATGAGATAGTGGCCGAGGACTTCTCTTGAGACATGTCTCTTTATTTTAGACTGATACATTATTTTCTTTCTTTTCATCAGTAGACATGTAGTTGATACTTTGTTTCCTTTTTAATGTGGTTTCGGGATGTCGTACCCACACAGTTACATTTCATATTTCATGTTGGACAGATTTCTTTATTAGTATCATTTTATTGGACTTGATATCTCGTGTCTTATTTTCTGTGTGGATGAGATTAGCTGTGTACCTGTAACTTGTACTATATTCTAGGTTGTTATCATGATTTACAGCTTAAGCATTTCGCTAATGGGCTTACTTTGAGATTTGGCCCATTGTGAAGTGTTGCTGGCATATACCGTATCCTGGTCCTATATGTATTTTGGGACTAGGGCGTTACATATTTTTGTGGTGGCCCATATAGGTCTATGTTTATCACTTCGATTACGTTACTGTACCGATGTGAGCCTGCGAATAGGATAGAAAGGACCCATAGGAACTCATCCACATACTTGATCTCCTTCTTTGATTCCATTTTCGAACTCTCGTTTGATTGGCTTGAATTGCATCTTGCTTGATTTTATTCCTACTGCGAGTCTTATTTCTCGTACGATAGAATTTAGGAAGATGAGTCATCCTAGGTATATATGCTCTATTAATTCAGTTACACTTTTAGTTAAACTCTTGAAAGTTGGGTAGAAAGCCTCACCAAGTAGCTTCCAATGTCCTTATGACCAAATTAATGAAGTATAGTTGAATGACACTGAATATAAGATAGTGTAGAAGGATAGGCTTACCTAGACTCTAGAGTCTTAGAGGCCTATACCCCAATTGGACGACCAAACCCTTAGAAAAAATGATAGTAGGGAAACTGTAGAGACACAAACACCGGACGAGTCTTAGACCTTGATAAACTTGAACTACTTGTGCTTTCTTTCAAATCATATTCTCACGTACTTATATTATTTGACTATCTTGACTGATGCTGCTATTATAGCCTATTTTTGCAAGCTTATTCCTTATCGAGCTTATTCAGGACATATGTTTTATTGGGGACGCCCATTAACATATTGTCTATTTAGAATCAGTGTATTATGATCTGATCAACTTAATGCACTTGGTTCACTCATCTTATTATTATTCTACGTGGATTGAGATATAGTTAACAAATACTTGCCCTCTAGGATCTCATCCACAACTGCCTTAATAACTCTCTCTTTTCGAACTATTCAATCACATTTGAAACCCCACAATTGTATTCGATCCTTGAACTCTCTATTATTTTATGTACGTCTTCACCTATTCCGGGAAGACAAACCCTTGTGTTTGAGGGAGGGTATCCGCGTGGACCGCTTCCCGACCAGGCGACACAGTTTGTGCAAGCTAAACAGAAGGCAGGAGCACAACGACCAAGACTTGCCTTTGCCATGAGGATTGAAGATGAAACAACGGCACAAGAGGCAACGGAACGTAATAACTTGATTTTGTGTTAATAATAGAAGTAGATTATTAGTTGAAAACACGTGTAGGCAACTCTAGAGGGGGGTGAATAGAGTTTGTGTCAATAATCACCAAATAAAAAATTAACTCTATATCATCTCCACAAAAACAACTATCAAGATAGTAAATAAATCAGAAATAAATGCGGAAGGAATAAAGATCAGAAGAGCATTCGCAGACACAGCAGTTTTAACCTGGTTTCCCTCGTGGAGGACTAGTCCAGGCCTGAGAACTCTAGCTCAGGATTCAAATCCACTATTTGTGAAATAGTAGTTTACAACCCGTGCCTTTTCTTCAGAAGAGCACGTCAACTTCTTACAGAGGATCGCAGTGGCGATTTGCTTGGATTTTTCCAAGCGACTTGGAATTGTCCAAGTGACTTTTCTTTTCAACTCTTGCACAAAAACTTCTAGCTGAATCGCACTTGAGCACCTTGGGGCTTAGGAAGTTTTGTGGCTAGTAGATTGGAAGAGTAAGGCTTTTGACTATATAGGCTATGTAAGAGAAGAAGAATAGAAGAGTGGATGGTTTCAAATGAGAGAAACCAAGGCCTATTTATAGGGTTCGGGACAAGCAGAATTCGGCCAGAATTCGGTATGGATAATTCAAATTTTTGGCCGTTGGACAGCTTGTAGCAAGCAGGCCCTAAAAATCAGGGTGCTGAAAATCAGGGGACAGAGTTCGGCCCGAACTTTGTGTGGAGGCAGAGTTCGGCCCGAACTCTGTCTCCAGCAGACAGAATTGGTCCATTGGGCTTTTGCGCTTTGTGGAGCTTGGGCTTGGTTCAGGAATTGGTCTATTGTATGGTAGAGCTTGGAGAGATATGTCTAGGGGTTGAGATGACTCAGTGCGACCCAACGTACACATTCTCCTAGACTCAATAAATTGAAGATTACAGACTTAGAACAATTAGGAAAACCAAGAGTCCTATTTATGAAGCCTTTCTTCTGATATTTGAGCAGTCCTGAAGACGTCTTTTCCTTTGACAGCAGTCGTCCGAAGATAAACAGATCTGGAAATCTGAATACCTTTCGGGGGCTTCGCCCCCGAACCCCCGACGGGGGGCGCTAGGCGGTTCGGAGAAATCTTTTTGTATGACGTCGTCTTCGCTCCATCATTAATTCTTCATTGCCTATGTCCTGTTTGATCATGTTTGATCATGCTTACTGCATGTCTACAAATACATGTTAGGCCAGCAAAATATGTTGCAGTACGATACAAGCATAGCAATATAATACAGGACAATTAGGACATTGCTAAGACATGATAGCATGTTAGGCCAACAAAATATGTTGCAGTACGATGCAAGCATAGCAATATAATATAGGACAATTAGGACAATACTAAGTTTAAGTAGCAACATGATAGTGAGTATATGAATATTAGTGACATCATTATGTTAAACTTAACTGATTAGCCATATTCAAAAACACAATATAATCATTGGGCCAACAATCTCCCCCTTTTTGATTATGGCAAATCGGTTAAGTTTAAGACAGATCTGTATATCTTTGGACGACTGCTGTCAGGGAAAAAGATGTCTTCATGGCTGCTCAAATATTAGAAGAAAGGCATCATCAAAGGGCTCTGATACCAATTGTTGGCCCAATGATTATATTGTGTTTTTGAATATGGCTAATCAGTTAAGTTTAACATAATGATGTCACTAATATTCATATACTCACTATCATGTTGCTACTTAAACTTAGCATTGTCCTAATTGTCCTATATTATATTGCTATGCTTGTATCGTACTGCAATATATTTTGTTGGCCTAACATGCTATCATGTTGTTACTTAAACTTAGCAATGTCCTAATTGTCCTGTATTATATTGCTATGCTTGTATCGTACTGCAACATATTTTGCTGGCCTAACATGTATTTGTAGACATGCAGTAAGCATGATCAAACATGATCAAACAGGACATAGGCAATGAAGAATTAATGATGGAGCGAAGACGGCGTCATACAAAAAGATTTCTCCGAACCACCTAGCGACCTATCCGAGGCCTCGTATCGGGGGTTCCGCTGCCCGGTCAGCGGACAGGGGTCGAGAGGGCAGCGCCTCCCGTCGGGGGTTCGGGGGCGAAGCCCCCGAAAGGTATTCAGATTTTCAGATCTGTTTATCTTTGGACGACTGCTGTCAGGGAAAAAGATGTCTTCATGGCTGCTCAAATATCAGAAGAAAGGCATCATCAAAGGGCTCTTGGTTTTCCTGTTTGTTCCATGTCTGTAATCTTCAATTTATTGAGTCTAGGAGAATGTGTACGTTGAGTCGTACTGAGTCATCTCAACCCCTAGACATATCTCTCCAAGATCTACCATACAAACAGACCAATTCCTGAACCAAGCCCAAGCTCCACAAAGCCCAAAAGCCCAATGGACCAATTCTGTCTTCTGGAGACAGAGTTCGGGCCGAACTCTGCCTCCACACAGAGTTCGGGCCGAACTCTGTCCCCTGATTTCCAGCACCCTGATTTTTAGGGCCTGCTTGCTACCAGCTGTCCAACGGCCAAAAATTTGAATTATCCATACCGAATTCTGGCCGAATTCTGCTTGTCCCGAACCCTATAAATAGGCCTTGGTTTCTCTCATTTGAAACCATCCACTCTTCTATTCTTCTTCTCTTACATAGCCTATATAGTCAAGAGCCTTACTCTTCCAATCTACTAGCCACAAAACTTCCTAAGCCCCAAGGTGCTCAAGTGCGATTCAGCTAGAAGTTTTTGTGCAAGAGTTGAAAAGAAAAGTCACTTGGACAATTCCAAGTAGCTTGGAAAAATCCAAGCAAATCGCCACTGCGATCCTCTGTAAGAAGTTGACGTGCTCTTCTGAAGAAAAGGCACGGGTTGTAAACTACTATTTCATAAATAGTGGATTTGAATCCTGAGCTAGAGTTCTCAGGCCTGGACTAGTCCTCCACGAGGGAAACCAGGTTAAAACTGCTGTGTCTGCGAATGCTCTTCTGATCTTTATTCCTTTCGCATTTATTTCTGATTTATTTACTATCTTGATAGTTGTTTTTGTGGAGGTGATATAGAGTTAATTTTATTTGGTGATTATTGACACAAACTCTATTCACCCCCCTCTAGAGTTGCCTACACGTGTTTTAAATTGGTATCAGAGCAAGGTCTCTATTGTTAGGCTTAACATCCTTAGAGTAGATCCTTGTTTATTTGTGTATGGCATCGTATTCTTCCTCCTCCGATGAAGAGGGTTTTACTTCTAGTAGCATAGACAATCATGTTTCTTCTAAATGCAATAAGTGCTCTAAGTGGAAAGCCATGGCTAACCAATCCTTGAAGTTTGCTAAGGCTTTTCATTCTACAAATGAAGAACTTGTAGAAAAAGTTATTCATTTAGAAGAATCTAATGAGTTTTTGAGAAATAAAAACATTAATTTATTATTTAGACTTGATTCTCAAAACTCATCTTGTGTTTCTTTAAAGAGTTTGAATGATTCTTTAATTTTGAAAATCAAATCTCTTTCCTCATCAATAGAAGATCTTAAGAAGCAAGCACATGAGCTAAATTATTTGCATGATTCTTCTATTGACTCTTTAAAGAAACAAAATGATGATTTTATTTCTAGAATTGCTTTATTTGAAAAAGAGAATTATGCTTTAAATGCTAAATTTGATTCTCTTACTTGTTTGCATAATGATTTGCTATTAGAACATGATATTCTTAAGACCAAATCTATGCATAGTGATTCTCTTACTTGTGTGCATAATGATTTGCTATTAGAACATGATATTCTTAAGACCAAATCCATGCATGCTCACTCTAGAAATATTCATCATTCTAGTATGTCACATGTTCATAATCATGCTCATTCTGATACATGTGCACACACTAGTATTAGGTGCTTCTATTGCTCTCGTATTGGACACATGAGTGTAACTTGTCCTATTCGTAGGAGTTTTTCTACCAATACTAGAGTAAATAGTATATAGGTCCCTAAAGCTAACAAATGTGGATCCAAGTTTATTTGGATACCAAAGTCTTCGCCTAATATTGTAGGTGGAGCTACTTGTATCAGGACATAGCACCGAAGAAGCGTGTTGGTGGTTGCAAAGCTCAAAGGTCATCTTCTAAGCAATTGTACCAACACAAGTGTGGCCACTAGAGCCACTTTGGTAACATGCTAAACGATTCTCTTTAAATGGCTTATATTTGTAGAATTTAGCATGTTTCTCTTGATGTCTTGCTACTAGCTCACATTGATATCCTTTAGTTGCTTATTATATAAATTAATGTGAGATATAATACAAGCATGCTTAGTTGATTTTCTTTCTTTTCTTTTATCTAGCATGACTAGTTACATAGCTTTAAATGATTAGTTCACACTATGTAGTTTATCCCTCATTTTCTAGTAGTATGATACATTTATATATGCATGCTCGTTATTCTTAATCCGTATTTACAAAGCATGCATATCACTCTAGTCCATATAATCTTGGTTTTGTTTTGAGTTAATATGTTTTTAACTCTTCATCTTTAAAAGTTTTGAGATAGTTACTTCTTGCCAATTTGTATTTAGTATATCATTGGTATTTGTGAATATATGTGTTTAGCACAAGCTTCTTATCACTTGATAAGTATATACTTATAACCTTGTGCTTATATAATATATTCATTATTGATTCTCATGTTTTATTTTGATTATCCTATTGAGAATCAATTATGTCTTTGCCTAATAAAGTCTATTTATACGTGCTTTTGAATTTGTGATAGTTTTTCAAACATTCATGATGGATACATGACTATATTCATTAAATCTTCATTTACATGTAGATCATGTATTTATTATATTGACATCTATTTTTGTATGAATATCTTTATGTGGGCATATGAGATAAGCTCAAGTTTTATATTGTTTTGAAGAGTATTTATTCATACTTGTGCTTACCTCATAATTTGGCTATTGATTCTTTTGACCAAATTTGTGTTATCTTTTCTTGAATCAATTAGCTTCCTCCTTAAAGTCTTCTTTTTGATGATATCTTATTGGCTTTTATTTGTTGACTTTATGGATACATGTCTTTCACTCTTATTTTAATCTTTTTCGCTTAACCAATTTTCAGCCTGATTCCAGTTCTGTCACCAGAATCCGGAATTCGGGCCGAACTCTGCCCTTACCAGAGTTCGGGCCGAATTCGACCTGGCTATTCCAGAACCTGAAACAGCCTCAGCCGTTGATCAAATTATAGATCCAATGGCCATTATTGATTCCAAATGCTGATATTTATTTATTCAAATGCCTTTAAGTTGGAATGTTGAGAGAAAATATTTATTAGTGTCTTGTTCATGACTTTTATGAAAGTTCTTTTAAGAATTGCTTGGTTTTGTGCTTTACCTTACTTGTTGAGATCATCATACTTATTTTGAGTATGAATCTTCTATATATTTATTTTTATAAAGTGTATTTTGAAAATATTTGTTTTGAAAATATTCTTAGCAAATTTTGATGACCATTCTTTCATTATTATTTGGGTATTTACCTCTCTTATTCATAGAGATTTTATACTTTGATGTTGTTTGATGATATTGCATATATTCTTTTAAATCTAATTTCTTAAAAGTAAAGAACATTTTGGGAACAAGCCGAAAGGGTCCTTCTCTCATACAGGTGTAAATAGCCTGAAGCAACACGGTACACTAGTCTTCGGACTACCGCTAGCTGGGAACCGGCCCCTACAGCTAACCCAAAGTGATCAACACTTTATAGACTTAAGATTTATTAAGGTCTACTTGCAACCATTATCTAGTTCTGGATCCTCCCCTAAGTTCCAGAATACTTCATCATATCTAGCCTTATATTTGAGCTATAAATATTTTATTATTATTGCCCAATGATGTTTTGTAGCACATGAGAATATATGTAATTGATATATCATACTTCTCATGTCTTTAGCTACTATGGGTTGAACTTTTACTTTGAGATTTTTTATTTCTAGAGAATACACTTTCATAATGGTTATATTTTGCACTCTCTAGATCAATCTATTATTTTATTATCTTGGGTTAATCTCAATATTTTTGGCAAAGAGATTTACTTTATTGTGTTTTGATGAACATCTCTTTTGTCCTTTACTTGATGAGAGTCTAATTCATTTACTTGCTATCTTATACTCTTATCCTTGCTTAGCAAAGAGTATATATAATCATTTTGATCATTCAAAATGTATTGTCCTTATGATGAACTCTATGCTTAAGCATGTGTTTTTTTTTGGTGTTAGTGACTTAAGATTTAATGAGCACATTTATCATGTTAATGGCCTATCTCATTAATCTTAATTAGTTACGTAGCTAGCTTGCTTATTTGCGATATATTGTTAAGCTACATAATTTTTTTTTCACTCATCTAGCTATCTTCTTGAATTTCAATCTATATGTGATAGGCTAGATTACAAAAACAAGATTTATGAATTTTCTTGATGAGATTTGTATTCTACTTTAGATGCATATGTTTGGTCTCTAAAATTAGTTTAACAAATTTCTTTATTTTAATCTTGTTTTCGTTGAGATTTGTGATTCATCACTTTAACTTCCTTCCATACTAGTCATTGATAAGCATCTTTTAAACTTCTCTCATCTTTTGTAGTCATGATTTTATCATACTATCAGATTACATCTCTTTAGATTAAATCTGTAATAATTTAAATAAGATTGACTCTTTTCTATATTTTCCATTGGTTTGTTTATATGGTTTTTAGATGGAATTTATGACGGATCATAATTATTTAATGGTTTACTTTATAAATGATCCTAATGATTGAGTAGTCCTATATTATCTAATTATGTGGTTATCAAGTTAATTTATTACTCTACTTTGACTACTCATGGATTATCACATATGCTCTTTGCTATTTGAACTTTATTGGTTTCTCATTTAGTATTAGCAAGGTCGGATTATTACCCGTTGATGGGTACATATGTGGTAAAACATGCATAGTCCTTGTAAAGCAATAAGTTGGTTGATCATTTCTTAATTAGATAATCATGGACATGATATTTGAGCTTTATTATTTTTGAGCTATATTTTGACTTTCCTCATGATTGATTTAATTGACTTTCTTCATGATTGATTTAATTGACTTTCTTTATTCATGATGACATTTTTCTTTAGTTTTATTTTTATCTTTTGAGCTATATTGTGATTCTCATCATGATTATTTCTAATAGACCTTATTATTCCTTTTCATGATGATATTTTTCTAATGGACCTTATTATTCCTTTTCGTTATGATATTTTTCTAATAGTCCTTATTATTTCTTTTCATAATGATATTTTTCAAATGGACCTTATTTCTTTTCATGATGATCTTCTTCTCAAAAGGTAACATGCATTGATCTATCATATTTAAATATGAGATTCTTCTATATAGGCTAATGTATGTCATCTTTTGATTATATGTGCTTAATTAAGATATTATTTTGATCGTTCATCCTTAGTGACTATTTATTGGATATCTCTTCTAAAGATGACATTATTTGTTTTATGACATTTTTATAGCCTTATATGCATTGAGCAAGGGGGAGAAATCAATAGTTGATTTACTCCTAGATCTTGAAGTTATCATTTTATTTATGCTATAAGTGCTTTGGAACTAGATACGCATATTTTAAGGGGGAGCAAATAAATTGGTTCAATTCATTTATACCCTTTTATATGTCGTATACCTAGTTCATCATTGACCCATATTTTTATCATTATTTATATCTTAGTGATTGAGGTCATGATACTGTTATTTTTTGAAAGGTTTATGAGAGTTTATGCAATTGTTTTCATCATATTTCTTTGATATGAGTCATCTCGTTAATATTTACTTTCGTATTTTATCTTGATGACTATTGTGCTTTCTTTGATATGGCTTTCTATGATTTGGCTCTCTTTGTATGTTTAATTGATTTGGCTTTTCTTGTTGAGGACTTATCCAATATTCATGATTTTATCTATATTGGTCATAGTTTGAGGGGGAGCATTCAATTGGACTGAATTTCTCCTTCTCAAACATTGTTTCTCCTTTACCTTCATGTTTATTTCAAAGGGTTTTCATATAGCATGATAAGGTAATTGAGTTCAAATGCATAAATTTTGGATAAGCAAATAGATTTGCAAATAATGAGATCTTTTTATATCAATTGCTTCTATTTTATATTGATCATTCATTTATTTTGTTTCACTATTTATCTGTGAACAATTATGACTATCATAGTTTCATTGATCAATGTTTCAAGTTTATATATTTCAATTGATATCAAGTTTGTCTATTTCAATATCTCAATTGGTATCTTTCTACTTTGATATCTATTATTTGCAATTATCTTATCCCTATGGTTTTTGACTGAATTTTTTTTTCATAATTCTCTTCCAAAAGTTTTTTGATGTCTTTCTTGGATTTCATATCATACTATGTTTTGAATGTATTTCTTGGATTTCATGTTGGTAAACTATCTATTGATTATTTTCAAATTCTTTTAGTTTTACCAACTATTTGTGTTTTGACAAGTTACTTTCTGTATGGCACTCTACATTTGGTATGTAGTTTCTATACTTGTCTTTACACACTTCTCCCATTGTTCCTCATTTAGTATATCTTGATCATGATTGTCTATGCCTTCCTCCTTATGCTTGAGTTCATTTTATCTCTTATTACGGGGGAGCTTATTTTTGATCATGTCAAAGGGGGAGAAATAAGTTTAAGTTAGCACACTATCTTATCGTAGTATGTGTTTATTAGTGATATATGCATCTATCGTATCTGTCTTAAACTTAACCGATTTGCCATAATCAAAAAGGGGGAGATAGTTGGCCCAATGATTATATTGTGTTTTTGAATATGGCTAATCAGTTAAGTTTAACATAATGATGTCACTAATATTCATATACTCACTATCATGTTGCTACTTAAACTTAGCATTGTCCTAATTGTCCTATATTATATTGCTATGCTTGTATCGTACTGCAATATATTTTGTTGGCCTAACATGCTATCATGTTGTTACTTAAACTTAGCAATGTCCTAATTGTCCTGTATTATATTGCTATGCTTGTATCGTACTGCAACATATTTTGCTGGCCTAACATGTATTTGTAGACATGCAGTAAGCATGATCAAACATGATCAAACATGACATAGGCAATGAAGAATTAATGATGGAGCGAAGACGGCGTCATACAAAAAGATTTCTCCGAACCACCTAGCGACCTATCCGGGGCCTCGTATCGGGGGTTCCGCTGCCCGGTCAGCGGACAGGGGTCGAGGGGGCAGCGCCCCCCGTCGGGGGTTCGGGGGCGAAGCCCCCGAAAGGTATTCAGATTTTCAGATCTGTATATCTTTGGACGACTGCTGTCAGGGAAAAAGATGTCTTCATGGCTGCTCAAATATCAGAAGAAAGGCATCATCAAAGGGCTCTTGGTTTTCCTGTTTGTTCCATGTCTGTAATCTTCAATTTATTGAGTCTAGGAGAATGTGTACGTTGAGTCGCACTGAGTCATCTCAACCCCTAGACATATCTCTCCAAGATCTACCATACAAACAGACCAATTCCTGAACCAAGCCCAAGCTCCACATAGCCCAAAAGCCCAATGGACCAATTCTGTCTTCTGGAGACAGAGTTCGGGCCGAACTCTGCCTCCACACAGAGTTCGGGCCGAACTCTGTCCCCTGATTTCCAGCACCCTGATTTTTAGGGCCTGCTTGCTACCAGCTGTCCAACGGCCAAAAATTTGAATTATCCATACCGAATTCTGGCCGAATTCTGCTTGTCCCGAACCCTATAAATAGGCCTTGGTTTCTCTCATTTGAAACCATCCACTCTTCTATTCTTCTTCTCTTACATAGCCTATATAGTCAAGAGCCTTACTCTTCCAATCTACTAGCCACAAAACTTCCTAAGCCCCAAGGTGCTCAAGTGCGATTCAGCTAGAAGTTTTTCTGCAAGAGTTGAAAAGAAAAGTCACTTGGACAATTCCAAGTAGCTTGGAAAAATCCAAGCAAATCGCCACTGCGATCCTCTGTAAGAAGTTGACGTGCTCTTCTGAAGAAAAGGCACGGGTTGTAAACTACTATTTCACAAATAGTGGATTTGAATCCTGAGCTAGAGTTCTCAGGCCTGGACTAGTCCTCCACGAGGGAAACCAGGTTAAAACTGCTGTGTCTGCGAATGCTCTTCTGATCTTTATTCCTTCCGCATTTATTTCTGATTTATTTACTATCTTGATAGTTGTTTTTGTGGAGGTGATATAGAGTTAATTTTATTTGGTGATTATTGACACAAACTCTATTCACCCCCCTCTAGAGTTGCCTACACGTGTTTTAAATTTTAAGTTAGCACACTATCTTCTCGTAGTATATGTTTATTAGTGATATATGCATCTATCGTATCTGTCTTAAACTTAACCGATTTGCCATAATCAAAAAGGGGGAGATCATTGGGCCAACAATCTCCCCCTTTTTGATTATGGCAAATCGGGTAAGTTTAAGACAGATACGATAGATGCATATATCACTAATAAACATATACTACGAGAAGATAGTGTGCTAACTTAAACTTATTTCTCCCCCTTTGACATGATCAAAAATAAGCTCCCCCGTAATAAGAGATAAAATGAACTCAAGCATAAGGAGGAAGGCATAGACAATCATGATCAAGATATACTAAATAAGGAACAATGAGAGAAGTGTGTAAAGACAAGTATAGAAACTACATACCAAATGTAGAGTGCCATACAGAAAGTAACTTGTCAAAACACAAATAGTTGGTAAAACTAAAAGAATTTGAAAATAATCAATAGATACTTTACCAACATAAAATCCAAGAAAGATATCCAAAAACATAGTATCCAAGAAAGACATCCAAAAACTTTTGGACGAGAAAAAAAATTCAGTCAAAAACCATAAGGATTAGATAATTGCAAATAATAGATATCAAAGAAGAAAGAAACCAATTGAGATATTGAAATAGACAAACTTGATATCAATTGAAATATATAAACTTGAAACAATGATCAATAAAACTATGATAGTCATAATTGTCCACAGATAAATAGTGAACCAAATAAATGAATGATCAATGTAAAATAGAAGCAATTGATATAAAAAGATCTCATTATTTGCAAATCTATTTGCTTATCCAAAATTCATGCATTTGAACTCAATTACCTTATCATGCTATATGAAAACCCTTTGAAATAAACATGAAGGTAAAGGAGAAACAATGTTTGAGAAGGAGAAATTCAGTCGAATTGAATGCTCCCCCTCAAACTATGACCAATATAGATAAAATCATGAATATTGGATAAGTCCTCAACAAGGAAAGCCAAATGAAACAAACAAAGAAAGCCAAATCAAAGAAAGCACAAACGTCATCAAGATAAAATACAAAATTAAATATTAACGAAATGACTCATATAAAAGACAGAGATAATATGATGAAAATAATTGCATAAACTCTCATAAATCTTTCACAAAATATCAGTATCAAAAAAATGGGTCAATGATGAACTACGTATACGACATATTAAAGGGTATAAATGAATTGAACCAATTTATTTGCTCCCCCTTAAAATATGGGTATCTAGTTCCAAAGCACTTATAGCAAAAAAAATGATAACTTCAAGATATAGGGGTAAATCAACTATAGATTTCTCCCCCTTGCTCAATGCTATAAAAACGTCTACAAAATGATAACTTATGACATAAAAAATGATATAAGGCTATAAAATTATCATAGAACGAAAAATATCATCTTTAGTCAAAAAGATATATCCACTAATAGTTACTAAAGATCAAAAGAATATTTCAATTTAGCACATGTAATCAAAAGACGACATACACTAACCTATATAGAAGAATATCATATTGAAGTATGATAGGTCAATGCATGTTATCTTTTGAGAAGAAGATCATCATGAAAAGAAATAAGGTCCATTAGAAGAAAATTATTATAAAAAGGAATAATAAGGTCCATTAGAAAAATATCATCATGAAAAGGAATAATAAGGTCCATTAAAAACAATCATGATGAGAATCACAATATAGCTCAAAAGATAAAAATAAAACTAAAGAAAAATGTCATCATGAATAAAGTCAATTAAATTAATCACGAAGAAAGTCAAAATGTAGCAAAAAAAATAAATCTCAAATATCATGTCCATGATTATCTAATTAAGAAATGATCAACCAATTTATTGCTTTGCATTGACTATGTATGTTTTACCACATATGTACCCATCAACGGGTAATAATCCAACCTTGCTAATACTAAATGAGAAACCAATAAAGTTCAAATAGCAAAGAGCATATGTGATAATCCATGAGTGGTCAAAGTAGAGTAATAAATTAACTTGATAACCACATAATTAGATAATATAGGACTACTTTATCAATAGGATCATTCATAAAGTAAACCAATAAATAATTATGATCCGTCATAAATTCCATCTAAAAACCATATAAACAAACCAATGAAAAATATAGAAAAGAGTCAATCATATTTAAATCATTGCAAATTTATTCCAAAGAAATGATAATATAATAAAATCAAGACTCAAAAGATGAGAGAAATTTAAGAGATGCTTTCCAATGACTAGTATGGAAGGAAGTTAAAGCGATGAATCACAAATCTCAATGAAAACAAGATAAAATAAAAAATTTGTCAAACTAATTTTAGAAACCAAACATATGTATCTAAAATAGAATACAAATCAGAAAGAATTCATAAATCTTGTTTTTGTAAACTAGTATATCACATATAGATTGAAGTTCAAGAAGATAGCTAGATGAGTGAAAGTGAACAAAAAAATCATGTAGCTTAACAATACATCGCAAATAAGCAAGCTAGCTACATAACTAATTAAGATTAATGAGATAGGCCATTAACATGATAAATGTGCTCATTAAATCTTAAGTCACTAACACAAAAAAAAATACATGCTTAAGCATAGAGTTCATAATAAGGGTAATACATTTTGAATGATCAAAATGATTTATATACTCTTTGCTAAGCAAGGATAAGAGTATAAGATAGCAAGTAAATGAATTAGACTCTCATCAAGTAAAGGACAAAAGAGATGTTCATGAAAACACAATAAAGCAAATCTCTTTGCCAAAAATATTGAGATTAACCCAAGATAATGAAATAATAGATTGATCTAGAGAGTGCAAAATTATAACCATTATGAAAGTGTATTCTCTAGAAATGGAAAATCTCAAAGTAAAAGTTCAACCCATAGTAGCTAAAGACATGAGAAGTATGATATATCAATTACATGTATTCTCATGTGCTACAAAACATCATTGGACAATAATAATAAAATATTTGTAGCTCAAATATAAGGCTAGATATGATGAAGTATTCTGGAACTTAGGGGAGGATCCAGAACTAGATAATGGTTGCAAGTAGACCTTAATAAATCTTAAGTCTATAAAGTGTTGATCACTTTGGGTTAGCTGTAGGGGCCGGTTTCCAGCTAGCGGTAGTCCGAAGACTAGTGCACCGTGTCGCTTCAGGCTATTTACACCTGTATGAAAGAAGGACCCTTTCGGCTTGTTCCCAAAATATTCTTTACTTTTAAGAAATTAGATTTAAAGGAATATATGCAATATCATCAAACAACATCAAAGTATAAAAATCCCTATGAATAAGAGAGGTAAATATCCAAATAATAATGAAAGAATGATCATCAAAATTTGCTAAGAATATTTTCAAAAACAAATATTTTCATAATACACTTTATGAAAATAAATATATAGAAGATTTATACTCAAAATAAGTATGATGATCTCAACAAGTAGGGTAAAGCACAAAACCAAGCAATTATTAAAAGAACTTCCATAAAAGTCACGAACAAGACACTAATAAATATTTTCTCTCAACATTCCAACTTAAAGGCATTTGAATAAATAAATATCAACATTTGGAATCAATAATGGCCATTGGATCTATAATATGATCAACGACTGAGGCTGGTTTCAGTTCTGGAACAGCCAGGCCGAATTCGGCCCGAACTCTGGTAAGGGCAGAGTTCGGCCCGAATTCCGGATTCTGGTGACAGAACTGGAATCAGGCTGAAAATTGGTTAAGCGAAAAAGATCAAAATAAGAGTGAAAGACATGTATCCATAAAGTCAACAAATAAAAGCCAATAAGATATCATCAAAAAGAAGACTTTAAGGAGGAAGCTAATTGATTCAAGAAAAGATAACACAAATTTGGTCAAAAGAATCAATAGCCAAATTATAAGGTAAGCACAAGTATGAATAAATACTCTTCAAAATAATATGAAACTTGAGCTTATCTCATATGCCCACATAAAGATATTTATACAAAGATAGATGTCAATATAATAAATACATGATCTACATGTAAATGAGGATTTAATGAATATAGTCATGTATCCATCATGAATGTTTGAAAAACTATCACAAATTCAGAAACACGTATAAATAGACTTTATTAGGCAAAGACATAATTGATTCTCAATAGGATAATCAAAATAAAATATGAGAATTGATAATGAAGATATTATGCAAGCACAAGATTAAAAAGAAGTATAAGTATATACTTATCAAATTATAAGTAGCTTGTGCTAAACACATATATTCACAAATACCAATGATATATTAAATACAAATCGGCAAGAAGTAACCATCTCAAAACTTTTAAAGATGCAGAGTTAAAATCATATTAACTCAAATAAAAAAACAAGGTTATATGGACTAGAGTGATATGCATGCTTTGTAAATAAGGATTAAGAATAACGAGCATGCATATATAAATGTATCACACTACTAGAAAATGAGTGATAAACTACATAGTGTGAACTAATCATATAAAGCTATGTAACTAGTCATGCTATATAAAAAAATAGAAAGAAAATCAACTAAGCATGCTAGTATTATATCTCACATTAATTTATATAATAAGCAACTGAAAGATATCAATGTGAGCTAATAGCAAGACATCAAGAGAAACATGCTAGATTCAGCAAATATCAACCATTTAAAGAGAATCGTTGAGCATGTTACCAAAGTGGCTCTAGTGGCCACACTTGTGTTGGTGCAATTGCTTGGAAGATGACCTTTGAGCTTTGCAACCACCAACACGCTCCTTGGTGCTATATCCCAATACAAGAAGCTCCACCTACAACATTAGGCGAAGACTTTGGTATCCAAATAAACTTGGATCCACATTTGTTAGCTTTAGGGACCCATATACTATTTACTCTAGCATTGGTAGAAAAACTCCTACGAATAGGACAAGTTACACTCATGTGTCCAATGCGAGAGCAATAGAAGCACCTAATACTAGTGTGTGCACATGTATCAGAATGAGCATGATTATGAACATGTGACATACTAGAATGATGAATATTTCTAGAGTGAGCATGCATGGATTTGGTCTTAAGAATATCATGTTCTAATAGCAAATCATTATGCACACAAGTAAGAGAATCACTATGCATGGATTTGGTCTTAAGAATATCATGTTCTAATAGCAAATCATTATGCACACAAGTAAGAGAATCACTATACATGGATTTGGTCTTAAGAATATCATGTTCTAATAGCAAATCATTATGCACACATGTAAGAGAATCACTATGCATGGATTTGGTCTTAAGAATATCATGTTCTAATAACAAATCATTATGCAAGCAAGTAAGAGAATCAAATTTAGCATTTAAAGCATAATTCTCTTTTTCAAATAAAGCAATTCTAGAAATAAAATCATCATTTTGTTTCTTTAAAGAGTCAATAGAAGAATCATGCAAATGATTTAACTCATTTGCTTGCTTCTTAAGATCTTCTATTGATGAGGAAAGAGATTTGATTTTCAAAATTAAAGAATCATTCAAACTCTTTAAAGAAACACAAGATGAGTTTTGAGAGTCAAGTCTAGATAATAAATCATTGTTATTATTTCTCAAAAACTCATTAGCTTCTTCTAAATGAATAACCTTTCCTACAAGTTCTTCATTTGTAGAATGAAAAGCCTTAGCAAACTTTAAGGAATGGTTAGCCATGGCTTTCCACTTAGAGCACTTATTGCATTTAGAAGAAACATGATTGTATATGCTACTAGAAGTAAAACCCTCTTCATCGGAAGAGGAAGAATATAATGCCATACACAAATAAACAAGGATCTACTCTAAGGATGTTAAGCCTAACAATAGAGACCTTGCTCTGATACCAATTGAAAACACGTGTAGGCAACTCTAGAGGGGGGTGAATAGAGTTTGTGTCAATAATCACCAAATAAAAAATTAACTCTTTATCATCTCCACAAAAACAACTATCAAGATAGTAAATAAATCAGAAATAAATGCGGAAGGAATAAAGATCAGAAGAGCATTCGCAGACACAGCAGTTTTAACCTGGTTTCCCTCGTAGAGGACTAGTCCAGGCCTGAGAACTCTAGCTCAGGATTCAAATCCACTATTTGTGAAATAGTAGTTTACAACCCGTGCCTTTTCTTCAGAAGAGCACGTCAACTTCTTACAGAGGATCGCAGTGGCGATTTGCTTGGATTTTTCCAAGCGACTTGGAATTGTCCAAGTGACTTTTCTTTTCAACTCTTGCACAAAAACTTCTAGGTGAATTGCACTTGAGCACCTTGGGGCTTAGGAAGTTTTGTGGCTAGTAGATTGGAAGAGTAAGGCTTTTGACTATATAGGCTATGTAAGAGAAGAAGAATAGAAGAGTGGATGGTTTCAAATGAGAGAAACCAAGGCCTATTTATAGGGTTCGGGACAAGCAGAATTCGGCCAGAATTCGGTATGGATAATTCAAATTTTTGGCCGTTGGACAGCTTGTAGCAAGCAGGCCCTAAAAATCAGGGTGCTGAAAATCAGGGGACAGAGTTCGGCCCGAACTCTGTGTGGAGGCAGAGTTCGGCCCGAACTCTGTCTCCAGCAGACAGAATTGGTCCATTGGGCTTTTGCGCTTTGTGGAGCTTGGGCTTGGTTCAGGAATTGGTCTGTTGTATGGTAGAGCTTGGAGAGATATGTCTAGGGGTTGAGATGACTCAGTGCGACCCAACGTACACATTCTCCTAGACTCAATAAATTGAAGATTACAGACTTAGAACAATTAGGAAAACCAAGAGTCCTATTTATGAAGCCTTTCTTCTGATATTTGAGCAGTCCTGAAGACGTCTTTTCCCTTGACAGCAGTCGTCCGAAGATAAACAGATCTGGAAATCTGAATACCTTTCGGGAGCTTCGCCCCCGAACCCCCGACGGGGGGCGCTAGGCGGTTCGGAGAAATCTTTTTGTATGACGTCGTCTTCGCTCCATCATTAATTCTTCATTGCCTATGTCCTGTTTGATCATGTTTGATCATGCTTACTGCATGTCTACAAATACATGTTAGGCCAGCAAAATATGTTGCAGTACGATACAAGCATAGCAATATAATACAGGACAATTAGGATATTGCTAAGACATGATAGCATGTTAGGCCAACAAAATATGTTGCAGTACGATGCAAGCATAGCAATATAATATAGGACAATGCTAAGTTTAAGTAGCAACATGATAGTGAGTATATGAATATTAGTGACATCATTATGTTAAACTTAACTGATTAGCCATATTCAAAAACACAATATAATCATTGGGCCAACATTAGTTTACGCTAGTTTGGTGCATATTTACTTAGGAATAACCATAGAGACAAAGCACACTTTAGAGACATCTTAGAACCACAGACATGTTTTCCTTTACCTTAGTGAATTATTTTAATTTCGAAGACAAAATTTTTTTAAGGGAGGTAGAATGTAACACCCCTAAATTTTAGGAATTATTTTTTTTATTACTTATTTGATTTAAATAGGATTTTATGGAATTTATGAATATTTTTGATTAAATAGTTATTATTATAGATGACCTTAGCCACGGTTAAGATTTGGAGTACAAGACGACCAAGAATTGTGACACAGATAGTGTACACGTGTGCTTTGACTAGTATTTTAGCCATAATAGGGAAGGTCGAGCCATAAGTGTGTTCTAACTAGGAAAATCAGGCCAAATTGCGACTTAACCCCCAACGATGATTTATTTATTTAATTATTAGATTATTGACTTTGTAGGAGACCCGGTTGTACCAATTTAGCCCCGACTTGACCCGAACCAAATCCAAATCTAAATAGACATGTAGTACTCTCAAATACCATCATGTTGATATATATTTTGTATATATATTTTATTAATATTAATATGTTTTCAATTTTGGAAAGTTTTTATTTATAGAAAGTGTCTACGTGTAATCCTAGTTGGCATTAGTTTATATTTGACCCAAAGTCCAACCCAAACCTATTTAGGCATGTTGGGCATTAATATATTAATAAACATATATATTTAATATTTATTCAGATTTAGATTGCATTTATATTTAGAAATCTAACTAGTTCTATATTAGGAAATATTTATTTAAATGCTCAATCAAATCAACTAACCAACTCATCAAATAACCAAACCAATCCATGTGGACCCCACATATGACCAATCAAAGATTATTTTTATGTAATTTTTGTCCAAAAATAATCCCTTACATTGGCGGGCCATGCCATGCATGGAAACACCCTCCTACATATATAAACTCAACCCATAGGCCCATATATATATCAACCCTTATCAAAACCCTAACCCTAACACCAAAATCTCTTATTTATCACCCAAGAGCAGCTCCTTTACCATTAATTTCAAAAACAGCATCCCCTCCCCTCTACTATATCATCCCCTCCATCACATAACTCATCCTCCTCCATAAAGGCTCATTCTTTCATCCTTCTTCCATCCAAACTCCACCAAACCGACCCTAAAAACTCCATCTTTTCCATCCAACCAATCCTAACCATTGTCCACCCCTCAATGCTCATCAAGAAAGGATGATCAAGGACATCATCAAAGGAGGGAGCTTTGACAAGAATAAGCCTTCACAAAGCAAGGACATTGGTAAGAAACCCTAACTTTTCCTTCTCAAATCCATCTCATAAATATGTAGAAATTATGGTATTAATTCTTTAGAAATAGTATTTTGATGCCTCTTGGGTAGTATTTTCATCCAAATTTTTTTAATAAATTATGATAGCTATTTTCATGTTTCGGTAGAGCCAAAACTTACCACGTTGTGCAGGAACTATAAGTTTCTGTAGGAATTTTTGAAAACTAAATTTTATGTGTATTAATATATATAAATTAGGATTTTAAAGTATTTTTCCACGAATTTAGCAAATCAATTCTGGTCGAGAAAATATAGGTCAAAACTACTCATTTTCGGGTGACTTATTTACCTAGAAGATTCCAAACCATTAGTACCATGAAACCCTTGCATCAAAATTTTATATTCTGATATTTAGGATATTTTTATTCTATTTAAATTTTATTTTTGAGGATTTTCATAATTTTAGATAATTAATGAAGTTCTAGACAAATTTCGGGTAGACTAGTCGACCCGATAGACAACTAGTAGTATAATTCTTTAGAAATATAAATTCTGGAAATTCTGAGATAATCTATAGAAAAGTAGTTTAAATAATATTCTTATAATTTTATATGATTTTTAAGTATATGATTGAAGTAGGAACATAACCGATTAATTGGAAAGTCGAAAATCCTAAAACTGTGTTCGGTGTCTCGTGGAGCCTATGTGTGATTGTATGGGTCTAAAGGGTTCCATGAGAAATTGAATATAATCTTAAAATAATATCTTGACTAATTAAGTCATTGTAAGTTCATGAGTAGTGGGTTAATTTAGTTAATTAATTATCTAGGAGCGTCGATTTTCGACGGCGTGGACACAGGAGCGACGTTTCAGATTCACAGCGCGACACCAGACAAGTACACCTTGCCAAGATTTACAGTATTACAAGTATTTACATATTATTATTTTTCATATCTTACTTAGTCTCATACTTCTCATGTTCCATGTTCTGGTTACTTTCTAGTTTTGCGTGCACATAGATTTTATTCCTTCTCTATATTACTTGTCTTATTTTTCTTATCTTGTTCATGTCTAGAGTTAGAATTTCTTCGTCTATGTCATGTATCCCTGACCTCTGTGACCTAGACATGACTTGGACTAGACATGTTTGAGTTGACTTGACTGTCTTATAGTTTTAGGCGAGGACCTTATTATAGACGTGACTATACCTGACCACTCTCAATCGTTAGCAACCACCGGGCTACGATTGAGACTAACTATAGGGTTTTAGCAACCACCGGGCTGCAATCTATAGGTCTGTTAGCAACCATCGGGCTGCAGTTTACCTCGATTTACTTGTAGTCATATTTTTTAGTACGATTCTCCAGGCATGCCATTTCTTTTATGTTTTAGTTCTAGCACTGCTCCCTTTAATCCTTCTTTTCTTATATCACTTTTCATCTATCCACACATTTTATTACTGTTATAGCTGGCATGTATATTATGTGTCTTGCTAGTCCTCTAAGGGCCTGGTAATCTCTTCAGGCTTAGTTAGAGACGAGGACTATCCGGAGGTATATGGTTCTGGAGTAGAGACAGGTGATGTACCTTCACAGGAGGACGAGATAGTGGCCGAGGACTTCTCTTGAGACATGTCTCTTTATTTTAGACTGATACATTATTTTCTATCTTTTCATCAGTGGACATGTAGTTAATCTTTGTTTTCTTTTTACTGTGGTTTCGGGATGTCTTACCCGCACAGTTACATTTCATATTTCATGTTGGACATATTTCTTTATTAGTATCATTTTATTGGACTTGATATCTCGTGTCTTATTTTTTGTGTGGATGAGATTAGCTGTGTACCTGTGACTTGTACTATATTCTGGGTTGTTATCATGATTTATAGCTTAAGCATTTTGCTAATGGGCTTACTTTGAGATTTGGCCCATTGGTGAATTGTTGCTGGCATGTACCGTATCCTGGTCATATACGTATTTTAGGATTAGGGCGTTATAGTGCTGTTAGAAAAAAGCTCCTAGTCTTCTATTCAACGCATCTGTAACTACGTTGGCCTTCCTAGGATGATACTGCAGGTTGATGTCGTAATCCACTAGTAACTCTAGCTACCTTCTCTAATGCATGTTAAGATCCTTCTGGGTAAACACATACATAAGACTCTTGTGGTCGGTGAAAATCTCTACCCGATCTCCATAAAATTAATGCCTCCAAAGCTTAAGCGTAAAACCACCACTGCTAACTCCAAGTCATGGGTTGGATAATTCCTCTCATGATCATGAAGCTGACGTGATGCATAAGCTACTACATTGCCATGACGTATTAAGACGCATCCCAATCCTCTGCCTGAAGCGTCATAATAAACTGAGAATCCATCAGTCCCATCTGGAAGCGTAAGAATGGGTGCCATCATCAATCCTTGCTTCAAATTCTCAAATAAACTATGATACTCTGCTGTCCAAGTAAATTGTACATCCTTGCGGGTCAACTGCGCCAAGGGCGCTAAAATTCGAGCAAAGTCTGATACAAATCGTCGATAATAGCTTGCCAATCTTAGAAAATTATGAACCTCTACGATGGTACTGGGTACTGGCCATGTCTCTATAGCTACTATCTTCTGGAGGTCCACTTTCACTCCACCTATGGTGATGATGTGACCTAAGTACGAAATGTGATCAAGCAAAAATTTGCACTTGATGAACTTCTCGTACAACTGGTGCTCTCTGAGAATCTGAAGGACTACTCGTAGATGCTGCTCATGATCTGCTTTACTCTTGCTATAGACCAAGATATCGTCTATAAACACTATCATGAACTGATCCAAATAAGGCATGAATATACGATTCATGAGATCCATAAATACTGCTGGTGCATTGGTCACTCCGAATGGCATAACGAGAAACTCCTAATGCCTATATCTAGATCTGAATGTCGTCTTTGAAATGTGTTGATCTCTGACTCTGATCTGATGGTACCCCGACCGTTAGTTAATATTCGAGAATACTTCTGCCCCACTGATTTGATCGAATAAGTCATTTATCCTTGGTAGAGGATATCTGTTCTTGATTGTTATAGAATTTAAGGTATGATAATCAACACATAACCTTGATGTACCATGCTTCTTTTTTACAAGAATCATCTGGGCTCCCCAATGTGATCCACTAGCACGAATAAATCCCATGATTCTGAGTTCTTCAATCATCTTGTACAGGATCTCCAATTCTGATGGTACCATTCTATAAACTCTCTCTGACACTGGTGCCATCCTTGGAATCAAATCAATGGTGGACACTATCTCTCTCTGGAGGCATGCCTGGAAGCTTTTTGGGAAATATGTTAAGAAATTCTTATACTACCCTGGAAAACTGAACTGCTTCTGCTACTGCCATCTGTAAGACTGGTGGAGAAGGTTTTACTTCACCTCTGGAAAACGAAAACTCCTCTTCTTTAGGGATACCAAAAATAATCATGCCAACATGGCAGTCTATTCTTGCATATTGATCCTTCAACCAATCCATTCCTAGGACCACATCATAGTCGGCCATCAAAATTCTATCAATCTAGCAGAAAACTCTTAGGTATGTCAACGGAAGCTTATCGGTACGGACAGGGCAATATCCGTATCTGTATTCGATTTTTTTATAATATTCGAATCCGATTAGATATCCGAACGGATATCTCTTTTGCCATTCAAATTTGTATCCATCTAGTCTAACGGATATCGGATTATATCCGATCCGATTAGCTAAAAAAATTCGAATACAATTATTCGAATATCCAAAATCCAAAATATTAAAATTTTAGTTATTATCAGAACATCCGAAAACCAAATTCAATTGCTCTATTTGAGCCATTTCATCTTCTGTTAAAAATTCCAATCGGCTATATATAAATATATATATGCTCCACATATTTGAGTCATTTCATCTTCTGTTATAAATTATATATATTACTATTATATATAAATTATATTATAATATATAGGTAAGTAAATAATTAATTAACTGATTTATGTAACAATTCAGTTGAGGATAAAATCCTTTAACATTCGTTATTAATTAATATATATTACGTATATATTATACTCTAATATATATAAAATTTTGGATATCCGAATTCGATATCCGAAATTTACAATTTTAAGTCGGATCGGATATTAACGAATTCGAATACCTTAATATCCGAATTTGTATCCGAAAAAAGATAATATCCGAAAAATATTCGAATATCCGAATTCGATATTCGAAATTTCGAATAATATCCGAAAGTTCGGATACGGAATCAATTCGAATTTGAATTTTCGACTATCCATTAACAGGTCTAGAAACTCTCTACCGCTAACTACGATTCGACACGAGGAAAAGACTCTATATACTCCCACAAGACCGTTACCAGTAAGTATATTGTCTTACTGATAATGACTCGGGCTCCAGTCATATTCGTGTTGCGAATCGTGCAAACATAAATGAATACGATACACCCGAATCAAGTAATATTGATGCTGGAAAAGAGTTGACAAGAATGGTACCTGCCACTACCTCACCTGATGCCAATTCTTCTGCTACTATCTGAGCCATAGCTTGACCCTGTCCTCTTGGTGTTGGTCCCCTCTGTTGGTGATCTCTCTGCCTGTTCTGAATCTGAGCTTGGGTCTGAACATATTGTTGCGACATCTACTGCTGGAAGGTCTGGGCCTGAGGTGACAATAGCCTCGAAGGCTGGTACTACTTCTGCTGTACTAGTACTGGTCCCCTAACCGATGGATTGGTCAGGGTTGATGAAGATAAACTAGCTCTATGCGGACATGACCCAATCATGTGTTCCGGTGTCCCACAAGCCAAGCACAATTCCTGTGCTCTACGACACTCTGAAACCACGTGTCCAGGCTTTCCATAATGAGAGCAGCCTATTGTAGAAGATTGCTTCTGCTTCTGCTGCTAAGGATATGTCAGAGTCGAGTGCTGAACCGACGAAACTATGGTAGCCCACCTAGGAGCTCCAATGGTCAAATCCCTAGCTGCCGGGGCTGGTGTTGATGACTGAAATTGTTGGCCCAATAATTGTATCATATTTTTGAATATGGTTAATCTGTTAAGTTTAGCATTAAATTATTACTAATCTTCATACTATCACTATAGCATTTCTACTTATACTTATACGTTTGGTGATATGTGGTTATTGTTTTACATATTAGTGATATGAGTTTTCATTATATATATCTTAAATTTAATTGAGTTACCAAAATCAAAACTATGTTTTGATTATGGTTATTCAATTAAGTTTAGCATTATGATATCACTAATATGTATGCTATCACTATAGCTCTTATACTTAAACTTAGCATTGACCTATTGTGCTTTATCTTATCATATTTGTAACATATATATTGATTTGTTCGTCTAACATATACATGCAGAAAAGTAATAAACAAGATCAATGTGGACATATGCAATGAAGAAATCATGGCGGACCAAAGACGACGGGTCCCACAAGATTTCTCTGAACCACCCGACGACATCTTCGGAGCCACGCACTCGAGTGTATATCTGGAGTCTGCACCTGCCATCATCATTTCAAGACTCTGAAGAAGCCAACACCTGCTACAGTATATCTGGAGTCTATAATAAGTCTTAGGAATAATTACAAACACAAGACATGGATGGCAAAATCGAAAGCTAGGGTAGAAATTAACCCAAGATCATTTTCGGATAAAAATTAGCATACCAACGGTATAACGCTCTATACCGACGTGTAAACCCCCAAAATTTTAGATATCTTATTAATATTAGTTGATAAATTTATAGTATTTTATTTACTTGATTTTTAATTTTTGGAAATTCGTTAATATTTTGGTAGCAAGATAAATGCTACAATATAATACTTCTATAAGATTATGTATTAAATGTATCTGGAAAATATTTTTCTTTTTGGAAGTTTTATGAAATTTTTATTTTAAATTTTGATAGTATATCTAAACTTGTATTAATTAATGAATTTTGAAGCAGGTAGTTGCTACAATATAAGAAGCCAGTATGTATATGGTACATAATAATTACTAAAATTTTTTAGTTAATATTTTTGGAATTTTAGAAAAATTCCAGTAGTTAGTTTTAATTTTAAAGTATTTTAATTAAGTACAAGAATATTTGTTTGAGTAAATGATTTTTGCTAGTGTTAATGATAACAGGTAATCGCTACACTATGTAACTAGGAGGTTAATTGTTCAAGGTAGCTATTAAAAATGTTTTTTTAATTTTTATAGAATTTTCCTAAATTATTTGGATTTGTGTGCCGTTTTCACCATGTGATTGTTTCGTGTGCCGTTTTCACAAGTACGTAGCCAACCTTACCGATTTTGACTCCCTTCATTTAGAATAAATTAATCTGCGATGTAAATGACGGAAATCGTATTCCAAAATCGAGAAAAAACTCGATTTCTTGGAAGTTAGAAACTGTCCCAAACCCGATGTTTGCAGGAAGTTCGTGAACACAAGAGTAGCAATCTTCAAAATCTAATTAAAGACGACCTAGAAAACCCAAAGGGCTATAGAAACCAGTTTACAGAAGTCGAATTAATCGACTGAGCACCAAGAAATCGTTGTCTCAATTTGACCAAAAAGTTATTTTCAAAACTGCATATTTTCTATAAAACTTTTTGATACAGCGTACGTCCCGCCAAACCGGGTGACGTGGTCGCGAACCGAAAGCATCGAATGGTGCAAATCGATTTTGCGGACATGTGGGCTTTGACGGAATTCATATTGGTTGCATGTGCGCGAAGAATTTGATACGTATCCGTCAAAATTCACCGTATCGGCCTTTTTTGAAATTCTCCAATTACTTCGTGTACAGTCGTCGGTTTGAGACGAAACTTGCGCCAACAGAAGCAAATATATTTTTTGGTCCTGCGTGCCAAGTTTGGTCCGATTCTGAGATGGTCGACTGGAACGCCTATTTGGCAGGCCCGCGACCCGAACCAATGGAAAAAATTATGCAACACATGACAGTGTGCTGAAAATGCGTCCTACTCGTCAGTGGGCTACAAGTCCACAGGTATGACCAGGATAACGGGATCGCCTGTAACAGAAAAATCTCTCTAAATAAACTATTTGATCAATCTAGTCGTTAACCTAGTCAGATTTATTATAAATCCCTGACCGTGGTAACCATGAATCCATATCCTAGACAAGATGCAAGACGTGACAGGTAGCTTCTCTAGGCACAATCAACCACGGAGTCAAGAAAAGAGCTACACTTATTAAGTCAGGGATAGCTGTCGCAACAGCAATAAAGATTACACATACCATGTCAGGTTTACTTGCCATATTAAGAGTACTTGTCAAGACTGTGCATCAATGGGCCACTATCAAGATAGGATCATGTTCTCATGTTCAAGTTAAATTTCAAGTTACTAGCTCAAGATTACCAAGTCGGGTCGTCGCAATTTAGGCCAAGTATAGAAAACATGCATAGAAGATCAAGAACTATGATTGAAACTATAGGTCGCATATAAACTCCAGTTAAGGTAAAACAAGAAGATTCTTGAAGCAAATATAAAGATCTACAACTTTTATGTTTGAGTTTTTCGAGGTTCTAGCTACAAAACAGCTCAAACGGGCAAAAACAGTCGTTTACGGTGATTCATGCACTAGTGCTCTACGCGAGCAAAACTGCCTATGGCACATGGTGTGCACATGCATGATGCGCGGTCTGCTCACTGCACGTAAGATGCATTACACGTGCAAAAAAAACTGCCCATGGCGTACGGAGCACGCAAGCACGGCGCACGGCGTACGACCAATAAATGGCGCGGGCGCATGGCACGCAAAATGTACTGCATGCACGAGAAAAACTTCCCACGGTACATGGAGCACGCAAGCACGGTGCACGGCGCACGACCAATGAATGGTGCAAGCACGCGGCACGCAAATGCACTGTGCACGAACAAAACTAACCATGGCGTATGGAGCGCGTAAGCACGACACGCGGGCGCACGACCAATGAGTAGTGCGGGCGCACGACACACAAATGCATTGCATGTACGAGCAAAAC
This sequence comes from Iris pallida, assembly GCA_029216955.1. Classification (NCBI taxonomy): domain Eukaryota; kingdom Viridiplantae; phylum Streptophyta; class Magnoliopsida; order Asparagales; family Iridaceae; genus Iris; species Iris pallida. Next base: position 14,718,550 of record JANAVB010016599.1, on the reverse strand, counting down.
TGCCCACGGTGCACGGAACGTGCAAGCACGACGCACGGTTCACAACCAATGATTTGAGTGGACGTGTGGCTTGCAAATATACTGCGTGTGCGAGCAAAACTGCGCACTGTGCACGGAGCGCGCAAGCACGACGCGCAGGCACGCGACCAATGAATGGCGCAGGTGCACGACACGCAAATGCACTGCACGCGAACAAAACTATCCATAGCACACGGAGCATGCAAGTATGACACACGGGCGCGCGATGTCACTACCACATTTTAGCTTGAGGGTATTTTGGTCATTTGAGAATTTTTGAATTTATTTTAAATTATTGAAGTGATGATTGTTATTTTTGACTTTTGCTAGTTGAGACTTTGGAGACTAACCTAGATATTGAATCTAGCTATGGTGACATGATTAGCATGGTGGGACCCTAGTCTAACTTAAGTCAACCCAAGTTAAGTCACTTAGAATCAAGTTTCAAATAGGAGAATAAAAGATTTGGTTCAAGGACTTGTGACTTATGAATTGATTTCCTTTACCATTTAAACTTGGCCCAAGCCCACTAGTGAAACCCTAACCCTAACTTAGCCTTTAAGTGGCCGACCACATTGGTATTCTCCCTATAAAGTCTCTCTTTCATTGTTCTTGCCTCTTTTGTATCAAATCAACTTTTTGAAAGAAAAGTATTGTCCATCTTCCCAAATTCATAACTAATTCATTTTAATTTTTTTTTGCCTCTAGTTTCTTGCATTAGAGTCTAATCCTACTTTATTTTCTGTTCATGGGAAGAAATTTCAGTTTGGGGACAATTTGGAGATTTTGGCAAGCAAGGGGAATCATTCTATTTTGGGCTTTTCTTTGTCATTGGCACACTATAGGTAAACCCTCTAAATTGTGTTTAATTTCTAATTTCTTTACCTGGTAGCCTATATCTAGGTGTCCCCTAGCTGTGGTGTGAGTTTTGTGAAAGTTTGTATTGATTTCGTGTCCGTATCGGACACGTATCATAACATAGTTCTAGGTGTTTGTGAAAATGCCTCAATGGATTTTATTTTGATATTTTTTAAAATTAATTAAATGGATTTGTTGATTTATATATGTGTTTTGATTTCTAACTCGACTGAGTTGATTTCTGACACGATTTATGTCAGTTTTGGACACGGGAATACTGTGCACGAGACTTTGTGCACTGCCCTGCTTCTCGGGTATCCTAGCGGACACGACACGACACCATTTGATGTGAAACTTAGTTGACACCTTGGACACATGACTGACACGACACGTATCAGATTTTAGGTCATTTGATCGAGCGGATTGGAAGAAATCCCACCTGCATCGATTTTACACTACACGTTATACTGTAAAAAATTCGCACTGATACGGACTTCCCGTGTCGACACGGCAACATGTGGACTCATGTCAGGGTCCTAGACGTGTAGCCCTATCCTAGGCGAACACATGGACATGTGCATGTGTATTGTAGTGCACTATGTTATGTCCTAGATGGACTGACACGTGTGCACGAGACAGTGCACTGTATTGTGTGTATTCAGTGTGTTTGCGGGATTAGACACGTCGTGTCCTACTTTTCAGGACATGATATGACCTGTATAGCATGTGTACACCTACACGACACATTACCAACCAATGGATTGGGTTATTAGTTGTAGTTAAATTTGAATTTAGGGATTTCCCCAAATTCCTGATACAATGTTTTCAATGTGTTTATTTCTGAGATTAAATGTGTGTTCCTGATTTCTAGATGATTAATTATCACTGATTGGTTCACATGTATACATCTGAGTGTTAGTCACATTTTAGGGATCATGATTGGTGATTGATTATGGGTTTTCGAGTTTGCTTGGACTGTTTTTCCTGAGAACAATTTTTGTGCACTGTTGAACATTGAAACCTATCCACTGAAAACTGTTTTCCTATTCACACACACACACACACACACACACACACACATATGTATAAAAGCTGAGAACACACCACCCTACACTCATACACATGTACCCATAAAAACTGAGAACACTTTGACACTTAGGAACATCAACCTGAGAACCTATACTATTGTTATCTATACACACACATGTATGAACCTGACACCCTAGCCTATGTTGTGATATCACACACACATTACTCCACAAATCTGAGAACCTATGATGTTTTCCTACACACACATACCACTGATGTCTACACACACACACACACTCTCTTTTCTGTCACTCACACACACAGGACACACACATATATGCACACACATGCCACACTATATCACTCTCTATTATGTATATATATAATATCTATCAATTGTTTGATAAATATGTAATGTATATATATACAAATTGTTAATAATGTAATATGTAATATATATGCATATTGCCTATATTATTTTAGTGTATATAAATGTGGTAATTAATATGTGTGTTGCCAATATAAACTGTATTTGGCATATAGCCTATATGGTTCCTATGTGCATTCATATGTGTATATGGCATGTATACACATGAGATGTGTGTTGATGGCTAGTACGGCTTTGTGATGATGTGTGAATGCTAGATAGGTACGGTTAGGCTTAGTGAGACTTGTTTGGGTTAGGTTTGACCTAGTTTGACTAGTATAGTTGACTAGAGTTGACCAAAGGTTGACTTTAGCCTAGCTTGACCCAAACATCATGTAGAATGCATTGTAGCAGTCTATTTTACCATTTTGGATATGTTGTGACTTGTATTGTTCTATTAGGATCCAGACACCACTCCTCAGACAGTATTTTATTTCAGATACTCAGGATATCAGGCGAGTACATTCTCTGATCATTTCATATCTTGCTTAGGATTATATTCCTGTTCTAGATTTCTTTACTTGATGCTGTCACGTTGGTAACACTGATTGGTACTATATGGATTCCTTTATGAGATGTTATCCCTCTCGGGAGCATCGGATACTCATATCTTGTGTGTTTTACTTACATCATGTTTCTCATGCTTCTACTATCATGAATCTATCATGAATTTGCTTGTGACTCATGTACTCTCATGAATCACAGAGCCTTCACGAATCTATTCATGAATCACTCATTATGAGTCAGTAGCGTAGTCATGAATCTTAACGTAACTTGACTGGACCTGTTGAAAATATTACAGAGGACGAGGATGAGGTGCTCTGTACTATATATTATGGGACATCCCTAGAGGATAGCTATGACTTGGATCTCCAGCAGGATCCATTAGCAGTGGATGACACACCTTTAGTCTAGAGTTGTCTTTTCAGTTGTACTTATTTCTCTGGATTATTGTATTTGAGCTTTGGATGCTCTGGATTGCTGTGATATTTTAGACACTTAGATTCTCTATCTATTTGTATCTTTTGTGGATTCGTTTCACATCTATCTACCTTATCGTATTTCTACCTTAGATGTGATTGAGACTATATTTCTGTATTGTCTTCCATTCGGAGTGTATATACTGTACAGGTACCTTATATTGTTAGATGTTGTGACCTAGGACAACGTTCTACCGTCAACACTGCTGCGTAGGCTGGGCATAGTCACTTCTCGTGCTCTTACTCTAGGGTACGGGTCGTGACACATGACACGCAAAGCACACGCGTGGCAGTGTTCTTCATTCCGACAGCACCAAAGATGTATCGGAACCCATGAACACAAAAATGCCATAACTCTTTCATACAAAGTCGAAATCAAGCGGTTCAAAAGGCCAAATTGGGTAGAATTGAATTCCCCACAACATAGAACGATTAGTTTTCGAAAGTAACAAAGTTTAATAGATCAAAACCAAGAAAAATAGAGAAAATGATAAACTTAGATCTACAAAACTATAACCATCAAAACCATAATCTCCAAGTTCTAAAGAGGCTTAGAATCAAGTAGGAAAGACAATAGAACAATAAAATTTGAGATCCATCATGAAGGAAGTTGCACTTGCCTAGGGCTTGTTAGGTGGGAGGAGTAATGAATAATATGGAAAAATAAATGAAAAGTAAATGAGGAGAGAGAGAGGAGTTCGTATATATTCCAAGCCAACTCATCTCAACCCAACCCCAAACCAAACCAAACCAAGTTAACATGCCATGATGAACCAAGATGAACTAAACCAAGTCAACATTAAACCAAGACTCGGCTAAGCAAGACAAGTCAAAACATGGGTCACCTGATAAATGTCAGAAATCCGTACACTATACTTGAAATACGTATAACGAAAAATAGGAGTTATAATTTTCTAGGATTGGCGGGGTATTATCGATGATTTGTATCAAACTTTGCTCGAATTTTAGCGCCATTGACGCAATTGACCCGCAAGGATGTGCAGTTTTCTTGGACAGCAGAGTGTCAGAGTTCATTCAAGAAGTTAAAGCAAGGATTGATGGCGGCACCTATTCTCACGCTTCCAGATGGGACTGGAGGATTCTTCGTTTATTGTGACGCTTCAGGCAGAGATTGGGATACATTTTAATACAGCATGGCAAGGTAGTAGCTTATGCATTACGTCAGCTTCATGATCATGAAAGGAATTATCCAACCCTTGACTTAGAGTTGGCAGCGGTAGTTTTTGCACTTAAGCTTTGGAGGCATTATTGTATGGCAGAAGCTCATAGTTTATAGTATTCAATTCATCCTGGTAGCACGAAGATGTATTGTAATATCCGTCAGCATTTCTGGTGGAATGGCATGAAGAGGGAGATAGCCCGGTTTGTCTCTCATTGTTTATTTTGCTAATAAGTCAAGACTGAACATCAGAGATCAGCTGGACTTCTTCAACCTTTACCGATCCCAGAATGGAAATGAAAACACATTACCATAGATTTTGTAACTGGGTTACCTAAATTCCCAGCTGGAAGAGATGCTATATGGGTTATAGTTGATTGACTTACCAAGGTAGCTTATTTTCTTTCTTTTATAATTGGACAGTCAACGGATCAGCTAGTAGAGATGTATCTCAGACAGATAGTCAGATTGCATAGAGTGCCAGTTAGTATCGTATCAGACAGAGATTCAAGGTTTACATCACAGTTTTGGCAGATTCTTCAAGAGAGTTTGGGAACTCGACTTAAGTTTAGTTCAGCTTATCATCCACAGACAGATGGTCAGTAAGAGTGCACGATTCAAACTCTCGAGGATATATTACGATCCTGTACACTTGACATCGGTGGTTCGTGGGAAGATCACCTACACTTAGTAGAGTTCTCCTATAATAATAGTTTCTATGCCAGTATCTAGATGGCCCAATTTGAGGCACTGTATAGAAGAAAGTGCAAATCACCTTTAGCTTGGGATGATGTAGGTGAGAGGCAGATGCTTGGTCCAAAAATGGTTAGTCAGACTATCGAGGTGGTCAGACAAGTTAGAGATCGTCTTCAAGTTGCACAAGATCGTCAGTGCCATTGGGCCGATTCTCATCGGCGTCCTCTTGAGTTTTCGATCGGGCACCACGTATTCCTTAGGATCTCATCTACCTATGTCATCTTTCGATTCGGCGTACGGGAAAAGCTTAATCCTAGGTATATAGGGCCGTTTGATATTCTCGAACGAGTAGGTGATGTGTCCTATTGTCTTACTTTTTTGTCGTCATTACGTGAGGTACATGACGGATCTGAGCCATATCCTTGATCATTCGAAATTGGTTGTGGGTACCAAACTTTCGTATAAGAAAAGGCTCGTATCCATATTGGATCGAAGAGAGAAGGTACTCAAGAACAAGACTATTAGTTTAGTCAATGTTATTTGGGGTCATCACTCTTTGGGTGAGTCGACATGGGAACGTGAGGATGATATTCGATCGCGATATCCACACCTGTATGACTCATAAGTATAATGTCTTCCTTATGCCTTATGCTTTTAATTCCTTGCTTGTATGAATGATTACTTGATTAACTACTAGTCGTAGATTGTCTGTAATTAGTGTAGCTTACCCTGTCACCTCTAGCCTCTTGATTAAATTCTGAGGACAAAATTCTTTTAAGGTGGGTACAGTTGTCACTCCCATTTCTTATACGTATTTTCAGTATACGTGTACGAATTCTGAAATTTGTCAGGTGACCCGTGTTTTGACTTGTCTTGCTTAGCCTAATCTTAGTTTAATCTTGACTTGGTTTGGTTCACCTTGGTTCATCATGGCATGTTAACCTAGCTTGGTTTGGTTTGGTTTGGGGTTGGGTTGAGATGATTTGGCTTGGTATATATACCAACTCCTCTCTCTCCTCATTTACTTTTCATTTATTTCTCCATCTTCTTTATTACTCCTCCCACCTACCAAGCCCTAGGCAAGTACAACTTGCTTCATGGTGGATCTTAGTTTTTATTGTTCCATTCTTTTTCTTGCATGATTCTAAGCCTCTTTAGAACTTGACATTTTCGGTTTTGATAGTCACATCTTTGTAGATCTAAGTTTTAAGATTTTTTTTATCTTTGGTTTTGATATATTAAAACTTGGTATTTTTAAAAACTTGTGGTTCCATAATATGGAGAATTCAATTCTACCCAATTTTGGCATTTGAACCGCTTGATTTCGACTTCGTATGAAGGAGTTATTGTAGTTTTGTGTTCATGGGTTCCGACACATTTTCGGTGTTGTCGGGACGATAAACAGTGCCGCGCGCGCATTCGTGTCGCACGACCGAACGCCGTGCTTTCATGCTCCATACGTTGTGGATAGTTCTGCTCGTGCGTGCAGTACATTCTGTGCGCCGCGCGTCCGCGCCATTCATTGGTTGCTTGCCCGTGCGCCGTGTTTGCACGCTCCGTGCACCGTGGGCAGTTTTTCTCTTACGCACATTGCATTTTGCGCACCGTACGCCCGTGCCATTCGTTGGTCGCATGCCGTGCTTGTGCACTTCGTGCGCCATGGGCAGTTTTTTTCGTGTGTAGTGCATTTGCGCGTCACGCGCCCGCGCCATTCATTTGTCATGCACCGTGCTTATGTGCTCCATGCACCAAGGACAGTTTTTCTCGTGTGCGCAGTACATTTTATGCACCGTGCACTAATGCCATTCATTGGTTGTACGTCGTGCGCCGTGCTTGTGCGCTCTGTGCGCCGTGGGCAGTTTTGTCTGCGTGTACTGTGTGTTTTCCACGCAGTGTGCAGATCGCATGCAGTGCATGCGCGCACGTACACCGCAGGCAGTTTTACTTGGACGCGCAGTGTACCCGTGCGTGAATCACCCTAAATGACTATTTTTGCCCGTTTGTGCTATATTATAGCTAGAATCTCGTAAAACTCAACATGAAAGTTGTAAATCTTCGTCTTGGCTTTAAAAATCTTCTTATTTCACCTTAACTGGAGTTCATATGCGACCGACAGTTTCAATCATAGTTCTTGATTTTCTATGCATGTTTTATGTACTTGGCTGAAATTACGACGATCCAACTTGGTAATCTTTATAGGCCTAAAAAATAAAAGTCACGCTGAGTTGATCAGGACAAAGTCTGAAGTCACGCTGATTTGATCAGGACAATGTGTAGCTCCCCTTCCCGAAAATTTTGAAATATTTTATTTATTTATTTATTTTATTTAAAGGGTGATTATTAGATTTTATAAATTATTTAGTCTATTATTATGGTAGATGGTTTTAGCCATAGTTGAGATTGGGAGTACAAGGTAACTAGGAATCATGGCACGGATAGTGCAGTGGCATGCCTTGACTAGTGTATTAGCCATGCCAAGGAAGGCCGAGCCATAGTGATGCCCTAACTAGGAAAACCAGGCCAAGTTGCGACTTAACCCTTACCGAAGATTTATTTATTATTTACAGTATTGAGCTTAAAGAGACCCGGTTGTAACGAAATAGTCCAGATTGGACCCAAAGCAAGCCCAAGTCCATGTAGTCGTGCGATGCGTCCAATGACAGTCGGATTGATGGAATTTGTTATGAGAGTGTGTAATTTGTTTTAATGGGTTAATAAATATTCCTAGGTATTCGTAATTTAAATATTATATAATATTATTATTAATGTTACTTAGTGACTTTGGTATAATCGACCCTTGTACATTTTGGAATTTTTAGACTGTATATATAGGTAGATTCGCCTTAGTGGGTTTATTGAATTTCGGTGTTATTATTATTACTTATTATCAAGGATTAGTATTATATAATTTTATTATTATTCCTGGTGATATTGTCTTTGTCAAATGAACGTGATATATATATATATATATTTTCAGTTATTATTAATAGGCCCTATAATAGAATATATTAGGTTTTTTTAATTAAAATTGTTTGGAGGGTATTATATAAGTATATATAGAAATATATGGACAAATAATATATAAGTAGATATATAGGGGGATTGATGAATATATATATATAATATATATATAGTATAGAGAGGGAAGTAGTAGCTTTATATACTATATAATATATATGGTATAGAATTGAAGCAGTAAGCTCCCCGACCCGAGCTTAAAGCTCAGGGCCCCACCACAAAGCTCTCTCAGTAAACAAGAGCAGAGAAGGGGGCACCTTCACACCCGAGCCCCCCAAACTGAACCAACCCGAGCGGGTTCGGTATATATGCAGTTAAGCATATTTATGAGGAAAGATTGAATCGAGGGAATTTCTAAACGAAACCCTAACAACAAGCCGCGCCACCCTTTCTCCTTCCATGGGCGATACACTGGCGACCCATCCTGGGGTTGCGCAATACCGCAGCAGTGGCCGGTCGACCAGCGAGCAGTGGGCGCGTGCGGGACGGACGCGCGAGCATGGTTCGCACCAACGATCGTCCCTGGATGACCCAACTTCGTCATAAGTTCTCTCCCTCAACACTTCGTGTTTTGCTAAGCCAGTATATGCGTTAGAAAGACAACCTATAGGGCTAGATATCCCTTCAACCAGTTTTATTTAAAAATCCCTAGGTTGCCCGATATTTCGACACGAAGTCGTCGAAAAACAGACCGAGACAGGACATAAAACCCAGTCCTTGAACCCATGTTGGAGGATCAATCCTGATCAATCCAGTGACTATTTTGATACACCCTCTGAACAGTGTTTGAAGACAACATATAAAACTTCACAACCCTTTTTGCGGATTTGAAAATCATCGACTATGCGTCGAGAAATCGAATTCCAAAGTTTCCCAAAAAACCTGTTTTAAAAACTAGAAATTTGTTCCACACGACGTACGTCCCGCCAAACCGGACGACGTGGTCGCGCACCGTAAGCATCGAAAGCTGCGTAACGGTTTCGTGGTCGTGTGGGCTTTGACGGAATTCAAATTGGTCGCGTGTGCGCGACGAATTTGATGCGTATCCGTCAAAATTCCCCGTATCGGCCTCTGTGCAAATTTCTCAATTACTTTGTGCACGCTCGTCAGATCGAGACAAAACTTGCGCCAACAGGACCGTATCATTTTTCTGGTCCTGTATGCCAAGTTTGGTCCAATTCTGAGACAGTTGAATCCGACGTCGTTTTGCGGGCCCCACGGTTCCACTCAACGGACGATTTTGTGCACGGCCCGCCGAAATCCAACTCTGGACATACGGTTGGGTTCGTATCGGAAAATTGGATCCGTAGACATATAGTTTGACGTCTTTAGAGACTGTTGACCCTGGCGCACTTTTCGGTGCAAAGCGGGTCTAACGGCGGACATCGTTTTGGTCCGAAATTACCGTTTTGCCCCTGTGTCCAGAATTGGACTTAAGGACAGACAATCCTAGCTAATTTGACTATTCTGAGATCATTAATATTGTCTATTTCAGCATCCGGGGACTGTTGTACGGGTTTTGACTATTGTGGCACTTTGAGTAGTTCAGATTGTCCGTTTCACCAGCAAAGGACCCCAGGCGAGTACAGTTTATTGTTTGCATTTCGATATTGATCTTTACTATATTTTATTGATTGGTCATTAGTTATGTGATATTTTTATACTCTATTATAAATTGTTGAGTCGGGAATGAGAAGTACCAAGGATGTGTGATCTGACCATAGACAGTGCTTAGACATTGTAGACAGTGCTTATTTTCCTGCAAGTAGACATTGTAGACAGTGCTTATTTTCCTGCAAGTAGACATTATAGACAGTGCTTATTTTTTTGCAAGTAGACATTGTAGACAGTGCTTATTTTTCTGCAAGTAGACATTGTAGACAGTGCTTATTTTTTTGCAAGTAGACATTGTAGACAGTGCTTATTTTCCTGCAAGTAGACATTGTAGACAGTGCTTATTTCCTGCCGTAGACATCGTAGACAGTGCTTACTTTTCTGCAGTAGACATCGTAGACAGTGCTTATTTTTCTGCAAGTAGACATTGTAGACAGTGAGTAGACATTGTAGACCGTGCGGTGTAGTACCCCAGACCGATCACATATCAAAGGTACTTCAAACGGTGGAAAGTATATTAGTCTATTTATTACTATTGATTTTCTTACGGCTTTACTGATATTTTTAAAACTCATGATTGATGCCTAACCTTTGTCTTATAGTCATTTTCTTTATTTGAAATTGCATTCAGTGAATTGTGCTCGTTCCATTCCTGACTGGAAACCAACATTTTCAGGTTAGCCGTGGATTCACTTAGCTTGGGGAGTTCGGGTGTACTTGCAGACGAGCCTAGAAGATTAGTTAGATAGTCAAGTTATAGTCATTCAATATTTGTACAAGTTTATATTTTCCTGCAAATGTAAAACTTGTGATCATTGTAAATTAAATTAATTATGTGAATGAGCATCTTTGTGATTATGATCTTCATGGCCGTGACAGCGTACTACCGCCGACACTGCGGCGTAGGCTGGCTTGGACATGTCTCGTATCCGTTTAAAAAAAAAGGGTGCGGGTCGTGACAAGTTTTTATGGTGGCCCATGCAGGTCAGTCTTCGCAAATCACGCGAACTCGTGATAGTACTTAAGTTAGTTGTACTATTGCGAGCCTGCGCCCATGAAATGCTCATTCACAATTAGGATTAAAACAATTTAGGAGAATAACTAGGACTAGGAGTCCCTTGTTCAAACTGACCGTTGGGTAGTTAAGGTTATTAGATAAGCCATGCAATTTAGATAGCTTGCTTGATCCCTATAGGTACACTGTTACTTTTGATATGACAATGTGATACAATATGGATATAATATTTGTTTGATTAGTTAGGCTTACCTAGAATTAAGGCTTTGATATTGATGAACTGTTTATTTTTCTTTGCTTCATTAGAGATAAATCTTATATCCTAAGTTAGAATTGCTCAGTTGTAAATTTTATTTTGCTGTAAGAAATTGGTTTGTAATTTCTGACCTTGTTATTCATATGCGAATCTCAAGTCAGATTGGATTCGCAGTCCTCCCCTCAACCATTGGATAAATATATATATATGGAATAGATGTTAGGATGTTCCTATTTTCCTTGTCGTCGGTTATTTCCTCCTCGGTCAATCTTTTACATTAAGGATTAAGACTTATAGGTAGAGATTACACTTCCCATCATAGCCAATTAGTTTAAACTCTAGCAGCTCCTTGAAGTCTTAGGAATATAGTTAGAGTAATTAAATGAATGTGATGCCTAGACAGCAGCGCACTGTCGCCAATTGTTTGAGAGTGGAAGGTGGGTTCACTGCAGCCAGCAGCGCACTGGCGAAGCAAAACCCATAGAAATGAAACCATCCCGAAAAACCATAAGTCTACGGAACATTGCTAAAACTGTGTACCCGTTAACCTCTTTAGAGCTTAGATACCCTTGTGTCAATATAAGGTAGAGTACCTATTAGCATATCACCTTCAGATCACGGAACCAAGAGTTGCCACAGCCAGATTATATGGGCGAGGCATAATTCTCGGTGAAATGATTTCAGACGTGATTACAAGTTTAAGATACTATAGAGGATAGGACCGTGCCATGTGTGTCCCATAAGATCCCAAGCCAATAGTAGTAGAAGTTTGTAAGTTTGGTAGCGTGTCTCCCGACCTAGCACTCCGTATGATCCTCGTGATCTATGGATGAGAAAATTGACTGACAATAATAGGCTTACTTAGAAAATAGAATTCAGGAGTCCATAACCCATTAGTCGACCAAGGCCTTATGGATAGAAGATAGTAGGATGGCTGTATAAGTAAGAACACCAGGTAAGGTTTGATTCTCACAGAACTCGAACTACTAATGCCTCCTTTCAAAAATCTTGCGTACTTGTACTTTTACTATCTTGACCAACGCTGCAATTACAGCCTAGTTTTGCAAGCTCACTCTGTTCTCGGGCTTGATTCAAGATACGTGTTTGGTGGGGACGCCTGCTAACATATTGTCTAATCAGAATCATTGTATTACGGTCTGATCAACCATGATACATTTGGTTCACTTTTCTTCTAATTACCCTACATGGATTAAGATGTAGATATCTCTAGGATCTCATCCGCGACTGATTTGACAATTTCTCTCGAAATTATACATTCACCATTGAATCACGAAATTGTATTCAGTGACATCTTCCTTGAACTCTTTATTGTGTTTTTTTGTCTTTCTCCGATTTGGAAAGACGAAAGCTCGTGATGGTGGAGATATACAGAGTATCCACATGGCTATATTAGTTGTATACACAAGTGTAACTACCAGCGGCCAGCCATGAGATTGAGTTACTCGTTCTCCTCTCGACCCTCAAACTACTTTTGAGACCTTCTAGCCATCTAAATTTAAGAATGAGTAGGGTTTTGCCCTTAGTCGTAATGACAACCTAGGAAGACTACCTATTCTTTAGAAACTAATAGTTGCGAGTCTCTGATTATTTGCTGGAAGCTCGCCTTAACTAGCAACCCTTAAGCCTTGGACCAACCCTTTCTCGACCGAAGCCCACAGTTAGGCAGGAGATGAGAGGGATAATAGAGTAATCATTTACAGGGACACTCATCCCGAGATTGGTTTCCAACAAATATTACTCTAGTTATGTAAATTTTGATATTAAGACCTAACTAGTGTTGGAACACCATGGTCACTTGTTTAGCTAATACCATAGATTAAATACCCTGTCAAATTGAGATATACCAATTGTCAACAACAACGCACGATCACTACAGGCCATACCACTAGAACCCTTATGACACTAGTCTGGCAGGTTTGACACAACTAGAGATTCACGACTCAGTTGTTAGAAATCTCTTCATAGGACATGCCTGGGAGCAGGTTACCCAGTCGCTAACTCTTGTACACTATGGATGGGTATGTTTCTCTATATCGACCATGTGTTATTATACACCCTCGTTTATCATTTATTGAGGAATGATCATTGACTTAACTTACATCCACCATATTCCATTATGCCGTGCCTTATTCTTCATTTACAAGAGTCGAGGTACAATATTCAGACATTGGAAATCTTTTTTCTAACCTCTTTATTCCTAATCATATCCTAGCTCCTAAGGTGGGTAGACTATAAGTCTCCTAAAAATTTTGGGAGTATAGGAAGATTTCTGATTGACTAGAATGATTTTCCACTGGGGTGATGATTAGTGCCCTTGGACTCCCACTTTTTATTTTGTGTCCCCAGCCGTGTCATTAATATTCGGAGCACGAGACCATTTGTTACCTTCCAACAAATTTCATATGCAAGATCTAGACGAGTCCACCTTCATCTAGGTATATCATATCCCACTCAAACATGTCCCCTTGTACCCTATTTTTATGGTACGACTTTCAGGTAAAAAGGGGACTTGCGATAACCCCTACCATAATACCGTAAACCTTCCGACTACAATTAAAGACTCAACCTCGACTCAAACCTTTCGGCCTAATATATGGTTGTGAGCTACTCGAAGCCCACCACGCACATGTCATTATTATGCCAGTCAATTGTGTCTTTTCGTGCTACTTAAACACAAAAGTCACGGAAGGCGCATTTACAGGGCTTACAGAACCTATTTAACCAATTCGACTGCCAACTAGCTCAACCACTTGGGTGGAAAGTTATTCCATGTTACCCTAACCTAGTAGAAATAGTTTATTCATTGGGATCTTGTCCAGTCAACATAGATTGAAGCCAGGGTTCATCCAACCGACGACGGATGTCCAATTGGGGAACACATTAAGACCCAGTAATAACCCATACCACTATATTTTGACTATAAAAGCCGAACCATTTGAAATAGGTCCCTATACCTATTATGTAGTTTCCCCCTCTTAGATGTGATGTCCTTCGTAACCATTATTCCATCTACCTGGAAGTAGCGATACGATCTCGCATTGCATTATGTTCCTTGCTTGTGTGTTTAAATAACCACGAGAAAGATCGCAATCTTGATACCTCAAAATTCGTTCTATTATGGAACATTGTTTAGGTGAATTTCAAAAACGAAACCCATGTAATTGCACGGATGGCAAGCTCCTATAAGAAACGAAGGGTTCTTCGATTTAGCAAGTGATCGGACTAGAGAAGCCCTCTAGCAAATAAGTCAATGTTCATAGACTTTCTTTCCATATGCATCATCGAGTACTCTCTACCGTTCTTGAAAATGTATAAATTCTCTCGAATTTTTTTTTCCTATCTTCATGTCCTTCCTGTTTCAGAGTGACGTACGGTCACGCTTATTTGAATTCAGCAATATTTCATAGCTACCAGTGTAAATTTGTTGAATGTTAGATTTTGGATTGTTTGATAGATAGGAGAGGATTTTAGTGACCATATTATGAGGAGTAGTGTGACCAAAGGTGGGTAGAAGTCCTCAAGTGTTTGGAGTTATAAATGACAAAAGAAAGACAGAATATTTTGAGGAGTTAAATATGAGGAGTTGAAGGTAAAAATAGACTTTGAATTTTAAGGAACAATTATGAATTTAAATTTCGAGGACGAAATTATTTTTAAGGTGGGTAGATTTGTAGCTCCCCTTCCCAAAAATTTTGAAATATTTTATTTATTTATTTATTTTATTTAAAGGGTGATTATTAGATTTTATAAATTATTTAGTCTATTATTACGGTAGATGGTTTTAGCCATAGTTGAGATTGGGAGTACAAGGTAACTAGGAATCATGGCACGGATAGTGCAGTGGCATGCCTTGACTAGTGTATTAGCCATGCCAAGGAAGGCCGAGCCATAGTGATGCCCTAACTAGGAAAACCAGGCCAAGTTGTGACTTAACCCTTACTGAAGATTTATTTATTATTTATAGTATTGAGCTTAAAGAGACCCGGTTGTACCGAAATAGTCCAGATTGGACCCAAAGCAAGCCCAAGTCCATGTAGTCGTGCGATGCGTCCAATGACAGTCGGATTGATGGAATTTGTTATGAGAGTGTGTAATTCGTTTTAATGGGTTAATAAATATTCCTAGGTATTCGTAATTTAAATATTATATAATATTATTATTAATGTTACTTAGTGACTTTGGTATAATCGACCCTTGTACATTTTGGAATTTTTAGACTGTATATATAGGTAGATTCGCCTTAGTGGGTTTATTGAATTTCGGTGTTATTATTATTATTTATTATCAAGGATTAGTATTATATAATTTTATTATTATTCCTGGTGATATTGTCTTTGTCAAATGAACGTGATATATATATATATATATATTTTCAGTTATTATTAATAGGCCCTATAATAGAATATATTGGGTTTTTTTAATTAAAATTGTTTGGAGGGTATTATATAAGTATATATAGAAATATATGGACAAATAATATATAAGTAGATATATAGGGGGATTGATGAATATATATATATAATATATATAGTATAGAGAGGGAAGCAGTAGCTTTATATACTATATAATATATATGGTATAGAATTGAAGCAGTAAGCTCCCCGACCCGAGCTTAAAGCTCAGGGCCCCACCACAAAGCTCTCTCAGTAAACAAGAGCAGAGAAGGGGGGCACCTTCACACCCGAGCCCCCCAAACTGAACCAACCCGAGCGGGTTCGGTATATATGCAGTTAAGTATATATATGAGGAAAGATTGAATCGAAGGAATTTCTAAACGAAACCCTAACAACAAGCCGCGCCACCCTTTCTCCTTCCATGGGCGATACACTGGCGACCCATCCTGGGGTTGCGCAACACCGCAGCAGTGGCCGGCCGACCAGCGAGCAGTGGGCGTGCGCGGGACGGACGCGCGAGCATGGTTCGCACCAGCGACCGTCCCTGGACGACCCAACTTCGTCGTAAGTTCTCTCCCTCAACACTTCGTCTTTTGCTAAGCCAGTATATGCGTTGGAAAGACAACCTATAGGGCTAGATATCCCTTCAACCAGTTTTATTTAAAAATCCCTAGGTTGCCCGATATTTCGACACGAAGTCGTCGAAAAACAGACCGAGACAGGACAGAAAACCCAGTCCTTGAACCCATGTTGGAGGATCAATCCCGATCAATCCAGTGACTATTTTGATACACCCTCTGAACAGTGTTTGAAGACAACATATAAAACTTCACAACCCTTTTTGCGGATTTGAAAATCATCGACTATGCGTCGAGAAATCGAATTCCAAAGTTTCCCAAAAAACCTGTTTTAAAAACTAAAAATTTGTTCCACACGACGTACGTCCCGCCAAACCGGACGACGTGGTCGCGCATCGTAAGCATCGAAAGCTGCATAACAGTTTCGTGGTCGTGTGGGCTTTGACGGAATTCAAATTGGTCGCGTGTGTGCAACGAATTTGATGCGTATCCGTCAAAATTCCCCGTATCGGCCTCTGTGCAAATTTCTTAATTACTTTGTGCACGCTCGTCAGATCGAGACGAAACTTGCGCCAACAGGACCGTATTATTTTTCTGGTCCTGTATGCCAAGTTTGGTCCAATTCTGAGACAGTTGAATCCGACGTCGTTTTGCGGGCCCCACGGTCCCACTCAACGGACGATTTTGTGCACGGCCCGCCGAAATCCAACTCTGGACATACGGTTGGGTTCGTATCGGAAAATTGGATCTGTAGACATATAGTTTGACGTCTTTAGAGACTGTTGACCCTGGCGCACTTTTCGGTGCAAAGCGGATCCAACGGCGGACATCGTTTTGGTCCGAAATTACCGTTTTGCCCCTGTGTCCAGAATTGGACTTAAGGACAGACAATCCTAGCTAATTTGACTATTCTGAGATCATTGATATTGTCTATTTCAGCATCCGGGGACTGTTGTACGGGTTTTGACTATTGTGGCACTTTGAGTAGTTTAGATTGTCGGTTTCACCAGCAAAGGACCCTAGGCGAGTACAGTTTATTGTTTACATTTCGATATTGATCTTTACTATATTTCATTGATTGGTCATTAGTTATGTGATATTTTTATACTCTATTATAAATTGTTGAGTCGGGAATGAGAAGTACCAAGGATGTGTGATCCGACCATAGACAGTGCTTAGACATTGTAGACAGTGCTTATTTTCCTGCAAGTAGACATTGTAGACAGTGCTTATTTTCCTGCAAGTAGACATTGTAGATAGTGCTTATTTTCCTGCAAGTAGACATTGTAGACAGTGCTTATTTTCCTGCAAGTAGACATTGTAGACAGTGCTTATTTTCCTGCAAGTAGACATTGTAGACAGTGCTTATTTTCCTGCAAGTAGACATTGTGGACAGTGCTTATTTCCTGCAGTAGACATCGTAGACAGTGCTTACTTTTCTGCAGTAGACATCGCAGATAGTGCTTATTTTTCTGCAAGTAGACATTATAGACAGTGAGTAGACATTGTAGACCGTGCGGTGTAGTACCCCAGACCGATCACATATCAAAGGTACTTCAAACGGTGGAAAGTATATTGGTCTATTTATTACTATTGATTTTCTTACGGCTTTACTGATATTTTCAAAACTCATGATTGATGCCTAACCTTTGTCTTGTAGTCATTTTCTTTATTTGAAATTGCATTCAGTGAATTGTGCTCGTTCCATTCCTGATTGGAAACCAACATTTTCAGGTTAGCCGTGGATTTACTTAGCTTGGGGAGTTCGGGTGTACTTGCAGACGAGCCTAGAAGATTAGTTAGATAGTCAAGTTATAGTCATTCAATATTTGTACAAGTTTATATTTTTCTGCAAATGTAAAACTTGTGATCATTGTAAATTAAATTAATTATGTGAATGAGCATCTTTGTGATTATGATCTTCATGGCCGTGACAGCGTACTACCGCCGACACTGCGGCGTAGGCTGGCTTGGACACGTCTCGTATCCGTTTAAAAAAAAATGGGTGCGGGTCGTGACACAATGCTTAAAAATACACGCTGGGTTCTACCAGACTATTTCTTCAAAGTTACGCTGGGATAGCTCATCATTTGTCAGAACGTCATCATGATTAACAGTACTGCAGTCGAAGAATGTCTTCTCGTATGCCACGTATGCACGGGACTCGAGAGATCACAGCCGACTATTGCGTGACTTTCGAAATCTTCTTCAACAAGACTCAGCCTTCACCAAGTTGGCGTGCCAAAAAGACCTTATTGTCATTTAATGCGACTGACAAAGCAATCACTATCAGGGATTTTGTCAGAGATTTTGTGTCAGTCGAGGCACGCCAAATCAAGACAGCTGGCAGTCCTATCCTAAGTCTGCGTGTATTTTGAGCTCTTCATCTCAAATCTGCGTGGATTCTGAAGTTTTCTTCCTAAAGTTTGCGTAGATTTTGAAGCTTTTTGCCCCAAGTCTGCGTGGATTCTGAAGCTTCTTGCCCCAAGTTTGCGTGGATTTTGAAGCTTTCTACCCCGAGTTTACGTGGATTTCGTCTTCAACAAGTCTGCGTGGATTTCATCAAATTGGAGTACGTGGCAGCCATGCCACTGATCTCTCGCCTGCGTGTCCTGTAACTTGCACACGACTAATGCACGATTGCCATGTGTCCAACAGTTACAGGCCACGTCCAGTAACTGCTCATAACCTTGCGTATGTTAAATCCTGCATGATTTTCAACTATGCACAGGTTGTGAAGACAGTTATCTTTTCAGTTATTTTTGACTCTATAAATAGAGTTCTTTTTCTCATTCATTGGACAGATACATTGCTATCTAATTGCTGTAAAATTTTGAGAGCTTTTCTTCTTCGCATAGTCCAAGGGATAAAGCGATCGTCTTCTAGATCGGATTCCCACAGTTGTAATTTTCCCAGAAACACAATAAATAAAGTGAATTTATTTATGGAAAACAAATTGGCGACTCTGCTGGGGAAAACCATCTCCTCTTCTGAGATGGCAACAACTCAATGTGACACTTTGTCAGTCGGCTCGACGAAGAAGGTGATATCGATCCAACTTGATCAACTCGCCTACGAAGAAATACAGCGGGCTAAGGGTGGCAAGCACACTTCAGCCTCCATCACCACTGCCAAGTCGAAGGGACGATCTGTCTATGTCCCTAAGAACCTGTTGGCAACTAATGATGAAGTTTCTGCCACAGTGTCTACTCCTAACACTGGCAAGAACTCTACTGCGAGCATATACGCTCTTGTGTGTTCGAAGATTACAGCAGTCAAATGTCACGCAGACAGCACTGGCTCCTTAGCCAAATCTGTTCCAGCGTACAATCTCAAATTCAAAAGTCACGTTGACAGCACTGGCTCCTTAGCCAAGCCTGTTCCAGCTTGCAATCTCAAATTCAAAAGTCACGCTGACAGCACTGGCTCCTTAGCCAAATCTGTTCCAGCGCGCAATCTCAAAGTCGGAGGTCACGCTGACAGCACTGGCTCCTTAACCAAATCTGTTCCAGCGTGTATTTCCAAATCCACAAGTCACGCTAACAGCACTAGTTCTTTAACCAAGCCTGTTTCAGCGTGTCTTCCATATATATCATCTAAGAAGAATAGCTCTTTAGCTATCTCTTCTTCCTTACCAACCTCTACTATAACTGGGGGTGGTCTTGCTAAGGCTCCTTCACAAATGGCACACAAAGTCCCTTCGAAAAGAAACAATTCTTTAGTTGTTTCTTCTGCTCCTGTAGTGTTTACTTCAGGAACAGCTATGACTGACACTTTTGTTAGTCAAAGAAAAGGAGATGGTCTCTTGACTACTCTCTCTTCTGGACATTCTATGTCTCAAAACTTGAATAAGTCTAAGAAGAAACATTTCTTAATGTCTTCTTCTACGGCTTCTTCGAATTGGGCACAGAATTTGTCTGTAAAAGAGGGTCTGTTACCAACTCCTAATCAAGGGGGTGGTTCAACTCTTCCTTCTCTGTAAATATCCAGATCAGTGGAAGGAAAACTCCAAGTATCAAAAACTAATGTTTTACTTCCAACTGATCTAAGAATAAAACTTAATCAAATCTATTTGGAGAGCACTTCTACAAAAGATCCAGATACAGAGTATGCTAGAAATTATGTGGCTCAGATTAATCACTCTCTATATAATCAAGAGCCATCAAGACCCAAGAACCAGAAATATATTCCTCAATCTTCACAAACAGATTTACGAGAACATCTTCAACAGAAGAGAAGGAATAATTCTATGTCAATGAATCATGACCATGCTGAATGTGAATTCCAGCCAAGAGTCATAATTCAATGCAGGTGTCAATCAATGGATCATGACCATCATGAATGTAACTTTCAGCCAAGAGTCACAATGCAATGCAGATGTCAAACTAAACGACAATCTGTCTTTAATCGAATCCAGTGTGAAACTATACCTGATGAAGATGAACCTCTATTTGCTTCTATCAACATGACCTCTCGGGATACTGGGGGTAGACCTAATAGTCCAGATGGAGTATATAAAGGCACCAGATCAAAGACCATGGCTTCTAATCAGAAGACTTTGATTTCTGATTCTGAATTTCTTGGAGAATCTAATTTCCCACCTCTTCCTACTGGGGGTAGTTCTTCTACAAATGACTTTGATACACAAAGTAATGATTCAGAACAAACAACATCCACCAGTTCGTCAATGATCCCTCATACAGTCACGACTTATATGGTCGATGGGAATACGGACGAACCTTCTTCTTCCATGACTCCTCAAGAACAAAGAATTGCTTCTTTGAAACAGCAAATGAAGTCTATGGCAGACACTATGAAGTCAATGTATGAACTCTTGGCAACCCAGATGCAAAATCAACAAACTGTACCTGAAGTCATACCAATTGATACTGGTGCAAGTCCAATACAAGTTCCTCCAGCGGTACAATCTAATACTCCTGGACAAGCTCAACCAGTTCCTAGTCTCTCGGGAGCTGGGGGTAGTGCTTATAATGCTGTTCCTCCTCCCAACTATTCTCTACAAGCTATAACTCCACAATCTTCCGGAGTTGTTACTGAAGAATTGAGGAATCTCCGAACTCAATTTGAGGCATTCAAACAGAAGGACGGTTTGCAAAGGCTGGGTATCAAACAACCTTACCCGATAGAATGGAAGCAAGTATCTTACCCTCCTAAGTACAAGCCTCCTACTATCTCATTCTATGATGGAACCACTTCTTTGAGTCAATTTATTAATCATTTTGAAGTGATGACTGATCAACTACAACCAAGTGACACCCTCCTTACTCGGGTGTTTGTTGGATGCCTCAAAGGAACAGCTTATGATTGGTATAGAAGCCTCTCTGATGGGTGCATTACCTCATTTGCTGGTTTCAAACAAATGTTTCTTGAACGATTCTATGAAGGGCTCAATGATATGACTATGTCTGCTTTCATAAGAATCAAGCAGAAGAATAATAAAATTGTTGAAGATTTCGTTGAACGGTTTCGAAGAGAAGCTCTGAAGATGCCTCTTGGAACTCCTGATGCTGTTACTATTGACACATGCAAATCAAATCTGTTGCCAATCATCAGCATGTGGACAGGATCTACTCAATTTCAAGATTGGCCTTCTTTCATAGTGAGTGCCAAAGCTGCAGAAATTAGTGCTGAAACCTTCAAAGGTTTAGGAGTGCAGATGTCTCCTAAAGAAATAGGTCAGAATACCAACAATAATGCTAAATCCAATACCCGCAAGGGGAAAGAAACTCTTGAAGTTAATCGTCAGAGTAAAGATGCATCGACTGTTCAAACTTCTCCTGCCTCTACGACTCAACAACCAAGAGCACCTCGCCCCAAAGAAGAATACTCTTTTGATGATGATGATGTCCTTGGTATCATTGAATGTCTGCTGAAAGGTAATAAAATACAATTACCTGAAATCAAGAAACCTGATGAAGCTGGTAAGACAGATCATCCCAAATACTGTCCGTACCATAGAATGTTGGGTCACACACTTCGTACTTGTTATGTACTGAAAGGAAAGATCCAGGAAATGATCAAATCTGGAGCTATCTCTCTTACTCCAAAAGAGAAGACCGTCACTTCCAACGTCGTCTCTCTGCAATTCGGAGATTTCCCTCCTCAATTCCTTGAAAGTAGGATCGTTCATATTCCCAAGGCAACTCTTGAAATAGTGAATATTCCTCCTCCACAGTCTGAAGGACTAGTACCAATCACTATGAAAAAAGAAGAAATCATATGGATTCATCCTGATTTAGTAGCAGATTTTGAATCTCCTCCCCTTCAAAAGACTAATTCCCGAAAGTCTAAGAAGGCCGGAAAAATTAAGTCATGTCATATGACTTCTCTCGGATCTACTCCTGACACAGAATCAAAAGATGAAGCAGAAGCACTTGCTGGTGCTACTAGAACAGGGAAACCTTATATAAAGGATTATTCTAAGAATCCTGAGGATACTTCTGATGTCTCTCCAACCGACAAAGATGCTTCCAATGTTTCTCTTGAAGAAGAATCATCCGCTGCACCTGTTCCTTCAACTACACCGGGGGTACCCACTCCTTCCAAGCCCACAGCTCTTGAGAAAGGCAAGCAACAGGCTCGTTTTGATAAGCCGATCAAGAAGTCCCCTCCTCTTGGACTTCAGAAACCTTATAACTTCGACATTCTAGCTCAAGTTGCTAATACTCCAGCAAGAATGTCCCTCTTTGAACTTCTACGTCTTTCTAAAGAGACTCGGGAGACATTAAGTGAAGCACTTCTTCAGGCTGACTCTTGTCTTTCACAATTAAAGAAGCCAAATGAAGAACCTGTCACTTGCTTACATTGCAACAGTGTATTGGAGATTATTCCAAATATTACCTTTACACAAGATGACATGCTACTGGAGAATAATCTACATGATCGGCCTCTCTACTTCACTGGTTATATCGATACGATAAAGATAGATCGTATCCTCATTGATCCAAGGTCTGCTATAAGTATAATACCAAAGAGTCTGTTGGATGAGCTAAAAATCCCTCTTCACAAGCTTTCCAAGACGGTTACTACTATCTTAGGATTCAATCAAAGCCGAAGCGAGCCTTTGGGAAAGATTCATCTGAAGCTTCAGATAGGCAATTTCAGATCCAAAGTCACTTTCTATGTGATCGAAATCGTGGGGTCTTATAATCTTCTTCTGGGAAGGCCCTTCCTTCATGAAAACAATATGGTGCCTTCTACTCTTCATCAATGTTTCAAATACATTGACAGCAATGGAAATGTACAAAAGGAAGTTGCTGATATAAATCCTTTCCATGGGGTTGAAGCTTATTTCAATGATTTCCGGATGTACAAAGAGGAGTATACAAAGGTGATACAAGCTATGGAACAAGAGGACTCGCAAAGTGAAACCTTGACAATTTCTGTTAAAGGTCGAACTTCTCAGCAACAGTCTCCTAAATCTTCCGGAGAAGGCCCCTTCATTATTCCAGTGAGCGGACGTATCACTCCATCACTTCAGTCATCTGCTCAAGATACACTGATCATTCCTGTCAGTGGGCATACTACAGTTCCTCTATCTTCACATATAAAACAGGATACTCTGGTAATCCCAGTCGGAGGGCGAATTACTCTGCCATCTCAGGCTTCAAGGGAGCTCACCTCTTCTGAGCCGTTTGTTATCGATCTTAATCGAAACAAAACTTCTTCTTGTTCTTCTCCTCCTCCTTTAGTCATTGATTTGAGTAAGATCTCTAAAGTTCAGCCTTCTCCTGATGTAAATATTGCTACTTTTGAAGTCAATGAAAAGTCTCCATCGTTGCAGTATATTGATGTGTGTAATCTTGTTCATAGTTATTTACATTTGTTGGATGACTTGAGAACAATAACCATAGGAGTTGTACAGACTTTTCATACGGGGATATCCCTAGAATCAGCACAAACTTCATACTTTCTAGTTCCCAGTAGAAAGTCAGGAGACATTCCAATAGTCTTCTACAAAGGGCCCCAGAATCCTTCTGATCCAGAAGATCATGGCAAAGACGATGATACCGGAAGGTTACAATTACGTCGTTATAGTCAGTAATCTAAAGACATCATCAAAAATATGGGCTATGACTTCAGAACTGGCCTCAGTGATGGAAGAGGTAGAAAAATGCCTGTCCGGATTCCTCCTCTAAAATATGGAAGGACAAAATACGGATTGGGTTATATTGCTCCTACTCCCTTCATCAATACTATCCATGGAGATCTCGAATCTGATGAAGATAAGAGATCTGATTCTTCTAGTACCACCTCTTGGGATTCTGATACAAGTATTGGTGACTTCCATTGCAATATTCTGTCTTCCAATATGGTCTCCATTGACGGTTCTGAAGAAGATGATGAAAACGAAGACGAGTTTGAAATCTCACCGGAATCAGAACAATGGGCCCAAAGGTTAGATAATCAATAGGAATTTCGATTTGAGCAAAAAGAACCTCCGACTGAAGACAAACTCGTCCAAATAGATGTTGGTGAAGAGGGATCCCCCAAACCAGTATTTATTAGTGAAAGTCTTTCAGAAACTGATAAGCAAGACATGATCAAACTTATTCGTGAATACATCGATGTCTTCGCTTGGAGTTATGAAGATATGCCAGGACTTGATCCACACATTGTGACTCACAAACTCAACATCTTTTCGAAAGCTAAACCGGTCAAACAACAACAGCGACGATTTCGTCCAGACATTATGGATGCAATTGAAGCTGAAGTCAATAAACTCATGGCCTCCGGGTTTATCAGAGAGGAACAACATTCCGATTGGGTGGCTAACATAGTTCCTGTCCTTAAAAAGACTGGCAAGATTCGAGTATGCATAGACTACCGCGACCTCAATGCGGCATGTCCTAAAGACGAGTTTCCCCTACCAATCACTGATGTCATGATCGATAATACCTGTGGATTTGAACGGATGTCATTCATGGACGGGTATTCTGGGTATAATCAGATTAAAATGTTTTCAGATGATGAGAAACACACTTCTTTCAGAATGTCGATTGGTACATACTGTTATACAGTGATGCCATTCGGTCTCAAGAATGCAGGAGCAACTTATCAACGAGCTATGAGCACTATATTCCGTGAACATTTGCGGAAAATAGTCGAATGCTACGTTGACGACATTGCAGTCAAAAGTCGACAAAAGGAGGATCATATCCAAGATTTGAAGACTATATTTGATCTAATGCGTAAGCATCAATTAAAGATGAACCCTACTAAGTCTTTCTTAGGCGTCTCTAGTGGCAAATTTCTCGGCTTCGTCATTACCTCTAAAGGTATACACGTGGATCCCGAGAAGATCAAAGCCATCCAAGAGATGCGTCCTCCATGCACCTTAAAAGAGCTACGAGGATTTCAAGGAAGGATCGCTTATATCAGGAGATTCATCTCTAATTTATCAGGACGCTGCAGGCCATTCAATAAACTCATGAAGAAAGGTGTTTCCTTTGTCTGGAATGATGAATGTCAGAAAGCATTCGATGATATAAAAAATATCTGATGAGCCCTCCAGTATTGGTACCTCCTGTCTCAGGAATACCGTTCCTCTTATATACTCTAGCAATGAGTCATTCATTGGGTGCGCTGCTCGCTCAAAAGAATAAAAATGGCCATGAGCAAGCCATTTATTATCACAGTCGTACCATGACCAGAGCTGAACCTCGATTGAAAAAGAATGTCTAGCCCTGATGTTCGCTGTCCAAAAGACACGACATTATATTATTGGTCAGACCATTCATGTCATCTCCAGGATCAATCCCATACGAATCATGATGAAGAAACCAAGTGTTTTGAATTCTCGATTGGCTAACTGGGGAATCTTACTTGCTCAGTATGACATGCATTATATCCCTCAGAAATCAGTCAAAGGATAAGCTTTAGTTAATTTTCTGGCTGCTTATTCAATTTCGGAGAATTTAAAACTCTATGATGAAATTCCGGATGAAGTCCTAGACTCAAATCAAATTGATAAAGAAAATTCTACTTGGCGTCTATTCTTTGACGGAGCTTCAAGAATAGGTCCTAATGGTGACATTGTTGCTGGAGTTGGAATTGTTCTTGTATCACCAGAAGGTCTTGCTATCCAGAGAGCTAATTCTCTCGATCAGCCATGTTCAAATAATGTTGCTGAGTACAATGCTTTGCTTATCGGTCTTCAACTTGCCAAACATCTGAATATTCAACATTTGGAAGCATATGGAGACTCTAAACTCATTGTCAATCAGATAAGGGGCACTTATGAAGTTCGTCATCAAGATCTGGTTCCTTATCATAGATCGGCTATATCTATGGCTTCTTCATTTGAAGAATTTTTTATCGAGCATGTTAGGCGAGCATGTAACACAGAAGCTGATGCTCTTGCTAATCTTGCGGCTGTATTAGCTATTCCGGTTAGATGTCAATAAGTGATTGTTGTTTACAATCGAGAATTATTCCATCTCGAAAACAATCTAACTCTAGGACTTCCAGTAGACACTGAGGAATCAACATCTCACGATGTTAATACAACAAGAGGATTTGGATTCAGCCGTAAATCATTATCATCTTCATCTGATTCTAGCATAGAATTTACCTTCAGTAGTTTGGCTGAGACTCAGAATACGGACAAAGATTGGAGACTTCCTTTCTTAGATTTTATATTGTATAATATTCTTCCAGATGATCCGAGTGAGGCAGCATCTATCAGACGACGATCACTCAGATTCTATTACAATCATACTACAAAAACCTTATATCGTCGAGCTTATGATGGTTTACTTCTTCGATGTATTGCCGGTGATGAGGCCTAACAAATTATCTGCGAAGCACATGATAGAATTTGTGGAGCACATCAACCTGGACCAAAACTTCAAGACCGTATTCGACGTATGGGTTATTATTGGCCTACTATGGTATCAGATGCCATCAAATACGCAAGGAAGTGCAAAGCTTGTCAAATCCACGCGGATTTTATTCATCAACCTTCAGAATTTCTACATCCAACGGTAGCATCATGGCCCTTCGAAGCTTGGGGCATGGATGTTATCGGCCCGATCAATCCGCCATCATCAAAAGGTCATCGGTTTATTCTCACAATAACCGATTATTTCTCCAAATGGGCTGAAGCCATTCCTTTACTTGAAGTTAAGACTTCCAATGTCATCAGCTTTATTAAACACCATGTCATCTATAGATTTGGTGATCCTCGATGCATTATTCATGATAATGGTCCACAATTCGTCAGCCAGAAGTTTACTCGATTCTGTGACGATCATCGGATCAACAATGTAGCTTCTACTGTATATAATCCGGCAGCTAACGGATTAGCAGAAGCTTTCAACAAGACTATCATCAAACTCTTAAAAAAGTTTGTTTCTACTAACAAACGGAATTGGAGTGAGAAACTTGGTAAATGTCTATGGGCTTACCGCTCTACAGTTCGTAATGCTACCAAATGTACACCTTTCTCTCTGGTGTATGGATGCGAAGCTGTTCTTCCATTAGAGATTCAAATTCCTTCTTTAAGGATAGCAATCACTAATGAACTTACCACTGAGAATAATGATCGTCTTCGACTTCAAGAATTAGAAGCTCTGGATGAAAAACGATTGTCTGCTCAACAGAATATCGAATTCTATCAAGCTAGAATTTCAAGAGCTTTTAACAAGAAAGTCAGAGTTCGAGTATATCAAAAAGGAGAACTTGTTCTGACAGTCAGACGTCCTATGACTATGACTCATATGAGTAAAGGCAAGTTCGATGCAAAGTGGGAAGGTCCCTATGTTGTGAACAAAGTCTTTTCAAATGGAGCTTATCAACTCTCAGATCTCGATGGTCGAATTGTTATGATGCCTATTAATGGCAAATTTCTTAAAAAGTATTATGTATAAATCAGACAAGTTCAAGTATATAAATAAAATTCGAATTTATTTTATCTTGAATGATAATACATGATATTAAGGAAGGTTACTATCATCCTTTTCTTTTGGACGTGGGCCATTGCCGTCCTTCTCACAAATGTAGTCAGCAAAAGAACCGAGAACCTCCTTGCTAGAACCTACCAGGAACTTGCAAACGGCCATTCTCATGGCTTCTTCTTCTTCGGTTCTCCCTGGTTCTAGCAAGAAATCCAAAATGTCCCGTGGTGGCTGGGGTGCAGACGAGCCTTCGCCTGCTTCTGTCTTCTTCGGCTGAACTGGATCTGCAGGGTGGTCTTCAGTGCCCTTATGATCTTTCGGGGGCGATTTCAGCTTTCTTGGACGCTTCTCCAGACGACATTTTTATGTTGAAGAGTGGAAGTGTTCATTCCTATCAAGATCTCTGCTATATTTATAGGCAGCCATTCCTCAAATAACGAAGCAACATATTCATCCGACGGTTCGCTCGTTCATTAATACCTGACGGTTCATCCATTCATTTACTACATTCATTCAACGGTTCACCTGTTCGTTATCACTTAACGATTCGTCTGTCCATTATCTTCTATCAATTTATTCAAAAGTGGGGATTCGTTATTTATCACGTTTTAATAACCTCTGAATAAATGCTGAATCTACCTACTCATTTTCTATCTTTGACCTCTGCATAGAAATCAATCTATTTTCTTTTGAGTTCCTACATATTATCACGTCCATATTACCTCTGATAGTATTGAGTACTCTAAGTCAGAAAAGAAGATTTTATTATCTATCATGTCTATAATTCATCCAGATAGAAATAATTCATTGAGCATAGAAGAATTATTATTCCACTCTCATATCATCATAAAAAGTCTATTACATTTTCTTAGACTTTCTTACAAATCATAATGAAAATCTATTACAATCTTTGGATTTTCATTCTACACCACAACAATAACCTAATAGAGATCTATCTTCTTCTTTGGATCTTCTCCGTCGGACCTTCTCCGTCAGGTTCGTTGTTGGTGGCAGTTCCTGACTGTCTGAGTTCCAGTGGCGACCAGAACAGCAGGAATCGAACTCTAGTCTTCTCTCTCAGACGAGAGGAGAACCACAGAGTATGGCAGTCCGAAGGCGTGGTGCTGCCAATACAACTGGTGGATTAGGAGCGGCCTCTCAGAGGAGATACGAACGTATCCCACATTGGGATACAATTCCTGGTTCTTCCGTGAAAGGAACTCTACTACCCGATTTCTCGGGGTAGATTTGGCTCCACCATCCAACTCTCCGTGTATAAAGGCTCTTCCTACCATCGGAGGAAGACCCTTCTATCCCACGAAGAGTTCTGAGTTGTCTGATTTGTGCGTCAAAAACGCGTGAGTTGTCTGATTTGCGTATCAAAAGCGCATGAGCTCCCTGATGTTGGTGTTAGAAGAACGCTCCCTACGGCATCCAAATCGCCAATGCCAGTTCTGAAAAATTTTTCCAACCAAGCTCCTGCAGAAAACAGCAAGAAAAAAGAAATTAATTAACAAAAATGTCATTAGGTGTGTACTGGCCAAGCAAAGACAAGCGTGTACTGGCCAAATAAAGACAGGCGTACCCTGTTCAGTCAGAAGCAAAAGCTCATCTTCAACAGAGAAGAATGTGCACAAGAAAACAACATCAGAAAACATTGCTTTCCTGTTGAGAGTGAAATCTTGCTAAATGGTCATTCTCAGAGAAGAAGAAGAATAAAGAGATGAGTATGCGTGAAACTCAACCATCTATTTATAAAGGAATGTGCAAGCCTGTTTTTGGAAAAAAAACCCGAGCAAAAAGCGCTTATGACTATGGGATGAGTGTCACGTGTGCTTTGAAAAAAAATAGCATAACATTTGAAATAGTCAAAGAAGCCACATAATGCTCTTCATTAGCGCGCGCTGTTCGGAGTAAAGCTAGTTTTCAGCACAGAGGCGTATCACAGAAATATTTTGTTTGTACTGATGGCCTTACAAAAGGGAAAAGAAGTGCAATATTTTTTTCAAAACAAAAACATGAAAAGACACGCTCTATTTTGCAGAGCGATTGAGCTTGATGCCCAATTCTTCTACACTCTTGACCCCCATACGGCGTAACAGAGCATCGAGCGCTTCCCGCTGTTCTGCAAGGCTGCGCCCATTGGAAGAAGATTAGCCGTCTAGACCAAAATGGCTCAGGAAGTTCTTAGCCAATTGAGCAGGGTCATCTTTGAACTCGATAACTAGAGGCTCCAGTTCCTTACCCTCGAGAGTAGGATCGCCATGGGCACAAAAACCCAACTTTCGTGCTTTTTCCTCAGCTTTCTCCTTCGGTGTCATGTTGACGTAAGATGAAGATTAAAGCTGAATCTCCTCCCCGTTTATATAAAGGAGTTTGCCGGCGGTTCATATTCCACCATAAATTGGATTCAATCAGTCTCGGAGAATGAAGAGTCATCATGACATTTAATAAGTTCATTTGGATGTTTTCAAAGAACTTCGAAGTCTTTTCGACTTCCGAAAAATTTGAAGTCATCTCAGCGTGACTGAATTCATTTTATCATCTCGTTTTCAAAGTATTTCGAAATAATTTATCATTTTTTGAAAACTTTGAAGGGGGTTTTGTAGGCCTCAAAAATGAAAGTCACGCTGAGTTGATCAGGACAAAGTCTGAAAGTCACGCTGATTTGATCAGGACAATGCTTAAAAATACACGCTGGGTTCTACCAGACTATTTCTTCAAAGTTACGCTGGGATAGCTCATCATTTGTCAGAACATCATCATGATTAACAGCACTGCAGTCGAAGAATGTCTCCTCGTATGCCACGTATGCACGGGACTCGAGAGATCACAGCCGACTATTGCGTGACTTTCGAAATCTTCTTCAACAAGACTCAGTCTTCACCAAGTTGGCGTGCCAAAAAGACCTTATTGTCATTTAATGCGACTGACAAAGCAATCACTGTCAGGGATTTTGTTAGAGATTTTGTGTCAGTCGAGGCACGCCAAATCAAGACAGCTGGCAGTCCTATCTCAAGTCTGCGTGTATTTTGAGCTCTTCATCTCAAATCTGCGTGGATTCTGAAGTTTTCTTCCTAAAGTTTGCGTAGATTTTGAAGCTTTTTGCCCCAAGTCTGCGTGGATTCTGAAGCTTCTTGCCCCAAGTTTGCGTGGATTTTGAAGCTTTCTACCCCGAGTCTGCGTGGATTTTGTCTTCAACAAGTCTGCGTGGATTTTATCAAATTGGAGTACGTGGCAGCCATGCCACTGATCTCTCGCATGCGTGTCCTGTAACTTGCATACGACTCATGCACGATTGCCATGTGTCCAACAGTTACAGGCCACGTCCAGTAACTGCTCATAACCTTGCGTATGTTAAATCCTGCGTGATTTTCAACTATGCACAGGTTGTGAAGATAGTTATCTTTTCAGTTATTTTTGACTCTATAAATAGAGTTCTTTTTCTCATTCATTAGACAGATACATTGCTATCTAATTGCTGTAAAATTTTGAGAGCTTTTCTTCTTCGCATAGTCCAAGGGATAAAGCGATCGTCTTCTAGATCGAATTCCCACAGTTGTAATTTTCCCAGAAACACAATAAATAAAGTGAATTTATTTATGGAAAATAATCTTGAGCTAGTAATTTGAACTTGAATATGAGAACATGATCCCATCTTGATAATCTTGATAATGGCCCATCGCAGCGCACTCTTGACAAGTACTCTTGACATGATAAGTAAACCTGACATGATATGTTTAATCTTAATTGCTGTTGCGATAGCTCTCCCGGACTTGCTTAGTGTAACTCTTATTTTGACTCTATGGTTGATTGTACCTGTACAAGCTACCTATCTCGTCTTGCATCAGGTCTAGGATATGGATTCCTGGTTACCACGGTCAGGAATTCATAATGAATCTGACTAGGTTAACGACTAGAATGATCAAGTAGTTTATTTAGAGATATTTTCCAGTTACAGGCGATCCCGTTATCCCGGCCGCACCTGTGAACTTGTAGCCTACCGACGAGTACGGCACATTTCTAGCACACTGTTATGTGTTGCCCTTTAAGTCACCTAATATTTCTCTGAATTCTTGATAAACTCTTGTTACCTTGCCTGGATAACCTGAATAATCTACAGGGCTTGTGACTGTAGGAATATCTCAACTGCACCTTACTAGTAACTAGGCATGTGATAACCATAGTTAGCTAATGATAGCAAGCCGCAGGACTTGATTGGCCGTGCCTGAATGATTGTTACATGATTAACATGAGTATTATATTTTACCTCTTGATTTCTTTATGCAAGCTAGTATATTCTTTAAAGCATGTCTTTTATGTTATTTAATTATGCTCTTTTATCAGTTTTCCTATTCTTTATATGCTAGTTTTAGTTCCTAAGTGGAGCCTCCCTTGTGGAACTTGCTCTTTCTGGGGTCTGACCCAGCTGGTTTTGTATGGCCAGATTTTGGAGTAGCACCCAAAGATCTACTTGCCTTCCTACTAGTTGGTGAACACCAAGCGTAATCGTGGCAACGAGTGTATTTTTTATTTTGCTCTCCCACTCTAATGTAACTTATTCTTTTGAGGCGTTTATTCGCCAAGCATGTGTTAGCTCGTGTTGAAACTTTATTTCTGTCTGCCTAAGGGTTGTAACATGATTGACAAATCCTGGGGTTGATCATGTATGACTTAACTCTTACTAGTCTCATATTTTGTATGACTAGCTTCATGATCATTTGAATATGTAATATTTAGGATGCCTTACATTCTATGTCTGATGATCTAACATCTTGTAACAATTATTTTCTTGCTTGAGATTGAGACACTAGGCTTGTTCTTGACCATAAGAGATTGTTGGCTTGTAGATAAACTTTCATGCATCTAGACAGCCGTGAGCATATTGCGAGCTGGGTTGCACTTCAACGTACGTAGCTGGCTGTGTCTCTCTCCTGCTCTCTTGTATTCTGGTTCTAGGGCGTGATAGATAATGCGGCGTAGGCTGGACTTGGATACGAACTCGTACTCGGTTATCCGGGAGCAGGTCGTGACAATAATAACACCTCAATAGATACGTCTCCTAGAGCTAAGTCGAGTATATATATCATGGTGTCGATGCCATCATCGACTATATCCGAGGCAATTTCCGGGCTCATTTAACTAAGTTCACACAAGTAAGGGCACAAATAAATATATTTAAACCAGTAATACATGGCAAGGTATACTTGCCTATAACTCTGAAATGTGCAAGCAAAGCTCCGGTACCTCCTGTCTCGATCGTATCTACACGGGCACCTACAAGTATTTACAAGTAGAATATGTCAAAGGCTACGCTACGGTACGTTAAGTAACAACAATCAACCCTCATGATCATGACTTGATCATGAAGTCCAATAAGTTACGCAACAAATATCCATAGGCTAGGGTTAACATTTATATTGCTTATACGCACAAGAGTGACCGTGTACCCTTTCTTGGAATCATGGTCGACCTATGAGTCAACTCTTCCAAGGGTGGTTAACAAGTAATCCTCACGTCGAGCTAAATGGTCATGAAATATAATACACAACCCGACATAACAACTTGAGCTTACATACTCGTAACGTGTCAACCAACTTATTGATTTACATGTGCAATGGCATATTCTTTATTCTCAAGCCTAGGCACGATGCCATACATGTCCAGGGTACAATTTATAATAATCCTACAACCAACATTTCTTAGAAATATCTAGGCATGGTTCCATATATCATGTGTATGGCATAGATGGCATATTTATGTGACAGTATTCATGTGTCCTATGCTTTTCAATTAATGACATATGTCCGTATGTAGATACATATGGTTTTTAAGAACAAAAGTAATAACATGTGTACATATAGGTTTAGAGGCCTACTGATTCATGGCATGACCACTATGGCTAAGTAAGGATAAGGGTATATATATGTCAAGTCATACATATATATGAAGTGTTTAACAAGATATATGTGTATGCAATAGGTGATACTACACTGGATAGCAAGGTGTGATGGTAATTAGAATATAGCAAGGTGTTGATGCATGTAATATCTCTACGGTTATATTAACATCATATATAGGAAAAGTGTTGTCATCTATAGTATAGGAAACTTAGCAAAATAGAAGAGGAGAAAGGAGGAGTTGTATACCTAGATGTTATAGGGATGTACCCTGGCTGCGAGAGCGTGTGAGGGAGGTCAGACATAGCAATAAATGCCGTAGGATGGAGCCATGTCATCGCGAAGAGACGACGGCGACCAAAATAGTTGTCGTCGTCCGGTGGTAACGAGCGACTCGGGGGGAGCTGCTGGTGGCGGTGACTCCCTCCTAGAGGGTCGTCGGGTGACGAGGGGTCCAAAGGCGTCGAACGGCACATGCGACGGTGCTGCAACCGCGGCACCCGCAGCAGCAACGCCCGACAACCATTGTTGCAGCAGCAGCGCTCACGCTGCTGGAAACGGATTAGCGGACTGGGCGATGAAAGGGCCTTCCCTGAGGTCATCGGGGGGGTGTGGGACAATGGAGGCGACCGACCTAGGCGGCACGTATAGTAAGTGGGGCGGCGGCAGCAGCTGCTAGGAGCGGTAGCGGCAACATTAAGCTCGGGTGGGGGCTTCTAATGGAGGAAGGATGAGATAGGGAGGAGAGGTAGAGAAGAAGGAAGGAGGAAAGAAGAATAAAGAGCTTAGGGTTTGGGGGGCTTTGTGTGCTGTTGAAGGGAGAAGAGTTTGGTGTGGCCGGTCACATGTGGCTTGGGTTTGTATTTGAATAGGAAAAATGAGAGAGAGTGGAGTGTATGAGAAGAATCTTTTCAAATGGAGGGGTGATGTGTGAGAGGGTGTTTGGCCATGGGGTAGAGTTTTCATAGTTTGCTGTCCTAAAGCCACCATTTGGCTTGGACAAACATGGTTCACATTGAATGGTGAGGAGTTGAGTGTCTCAAGAGGAAATTTTTATTTAGCCTTTATGAACAATGGTTTTTTCCATTGGGTTTTAGGAGTTGCCTTGCTTGGTGTTTGGTATTTTATCGAAAAATAAATGGTGTTGTGTGTATCGTTGGTGATGAGGCTGCCACATGTAGCTTGGGTTTGGTTTATTGGTATTAGGTTGGGTCAAGGTCGGGCTAGATGTGATCAATGGCTTAATTTAAGTCATTTATGATCATGGATAAATAAGTAACATGTGGGGCTCAATTGAATGGGACACAAGTGTCATGTATGTAGTTGGCTTAATGTGGGTCATGTCCATACTTTGGGATGAAAGGTTTGGGTCAAAATGGTGTCCCCAATTTAAGTCGAAAGTAAATGTGATTCCATGGTATGAGTCAAAATCGGGTCTTGTGTCAGAAAAGTTGTGCGATTAAAATAGAGCACAATGAGGTACGTTTGAGTGGGACATGAAGGTCATGGGTGTAGAGTGTATCGACTAGATCATGCATGTGAAATTGGTTTTGAAAAAATAACTAGTCTTGTGCCCCTAAATTAAAAGTTACGGCATGGTGCATTTGATGATCATAAATAAAAGTGGGAAATTCATTAATGCCCAAAGGATCAGGGCGAGGTAGAGTATCATCGGGAATGAAGACAAGAGAGAGGGCAGAAGACCGAACCTGAATATACTGATTCTTTATCCTTTGTATTGCCTAAAGAATCCCCCATAGCACGCTGATAGCATTCAATTCCCCGAAAAGGTCGGGTGAAGGCGCCAGGAGCTACAACAACTAAATTGAAAGATGATGAAGTACGGAGCTAGCTCTCCGACTGGTGGTTCCCTCTATATTAGAGGGGCAAGAACAAACTAGAAATTCACAATTAAACGTATTTAAATCCTAATTAAACTTAATCAGTCCTAATTAATCATTAATTCTATAATTAAAATTTAGAGAGCTTACAACCTATCCACCTTAGAGAATTCTGTCCTCAAAATTTTGGCATCTAATATAACAACAAGATATAAATAACTAAATAATAATGCATGAATAACTAGCCCCATGAAGAGATGAAAAAAATGCTCACGGATCGCATCCTCGCATTCCCAAGTCGATTATCCTGGTGCATGATGCCTCCAAGCGACGCGAACTAGCGGGATGGTCAGACCCCTCAGACCTTTCTCCCTCTGATCCAAGATCTCCACCGGGTGATCCTTATAAGACAAACTCGGTCCGACGTTGATCTCCGAGTGGTCAAGGACGTGGCTAGGATCTGGCACGTACCTCCTCAACTGAGATACATGGAACACATCATGAACACCCTCTAATGTCTGGTGCAAAACTAACCGGTAGGGGACCTCTCCAATCCGTTCTAGAACATCAAAGGGTCCAATGTACCTTGAACTCAGCTTCCCTCTTCCTCTAAACCTGATGGTACCTCTGGTAGGTGAGATCCTCAGGAAGACATAGTCCCCTTCCTTAAACTCCAGGGACGGTGTATGTCCGCCCAGTGCTTCTGCCTATCATGAGCTGCTCTCAAGTGCCCTTGGATATGCTTCACCTTCTCTACTATATAAACCACCTACTCTGGTCCGAGTATATGCCTCTGGCCGATATCACTAGAACAGACTGAAGAACGACACTTCCTGTCAAAAGATTCTTTGAAGGGGGCCATGTAGATACTAGTCTGATAGCTGTTGTTGTAGGAAAACTCCACCAGATGCAAGTGGTCCTTCCATGATCTCTCAAAATCTAGCATGCATACCTTCAATATTTCCTCCAGGTTCTAAATAGTATGCTCTGATTGCCTATCTGTCTAGGGATGATATGACGTACTAAACTTTAGGCGGGTCCCAAGGCTCTCATGTAGGCTCCGCTAGAAGTGCGATGTGAACCTCGAATCTCGGTCAGACATGATACTAACCGGGACTCCGTGAAGTCGCACGATTTGCCTAATATACATCTTAGCTAGGGCTTATGTGGACTGTCCCACTCTAAAGGAAAGAAAGTGAGATGACTTAGTGAGTTGGTCTACTATCACCCAAACTGCATCATGTCCACTCGGACTCCTCGGTAAACCCATAACGAATTCCATAGTGATGTGCTCCTATTTCTACTCCGGTATCGGGAGTGGCTGGAGCAGTCCTGTAGACCGCTGATACTCAGCCTTGACTTGTTGACATACCAGGCACTTGGCTAGAAAGCGGGCTACCTCTCTTTTCATTCCATGCTACCAGAAATATTGTCTCAGATCTCTGTACATCTTTGTGCCTACTGGGTGGATAGAGTATGTCGAGCTGTGCGCCTCCATCATCAGCTCCTGATGAAGCTCTCTATTGGAAACGTAGAGGCGATCTCCATACCTTATAGTGTCGTCCTCATGAATGTGCAATCCCGTTTGCATACCAACTTCCGTCCTCAGCCGAAGTCGCTAAAATCTGGCATATGTTGACAAGACAGTTTTGATCCTCTCAACTAACGAAGATTGCACCTGAAGACTAGCCAACTGGCCATATGCTTCTGGCAATATCACCTTGATCTCCAACTCTCGTAGCTTCCCTAGTATATCGCGGTGAGTCGTCAATATATATGCCATGGGCCTCCTACTCAAGGCATCTGCTACAATGTTAGCCTTCCCTGGATGGTACAACAGCTCGATCTAAAAGTCTTTTATTAGCTCAAACCATCTTTTTTTCCTCAGATTCATATCCTTCTGAGTATAGACATACTTTAAGATTTTATGGTCTGTGAATATCTCTACCCTTTCTCCATACAAGTAGTGTCTCCAAAGCTTCAGGACAAATATAACCGCAACAAGCTCCAAGTCGTGGGTTAGAAAATTCTTCTCATGAATCCTCAACTGTCTCGAAACATAGTCCACAACCTTCACGTGCTATATCAATACGCATCCCAACCCTTTCCCAGATGCATCGATGTAGATCAAGAATCCTACTAGTCCGGATAGGATGGTCATAATAGGTGATGTGGTCAGGCATTTCTTTATCTCATTGAATTCCACCTGACCCTCCTCTATCCAGATAAACTCATGCTCCTTGCGAGTCAAGCGGGTCATCGAATCAGCGATCCTCGTGAAGTTCTCTATGAACCTCCGGTAATATCCGACAAGTCCAAGAAAACTTCTCACCTTCGAGACATTGGTAGGGGTCGGCCATGTCTCTACGGCCGAGATCTTTGCTGGATCCACAAAGATACCTTCTCCTGAGACGATGTGTCCAAAATAAGAGACATAATCCAGAAAGAACTCACACTTAATGAACATGACACGAACTAGTCCAAGTACTGGTGGAACACTCTATTCATCAAATTCATGAACACAACATGTGCATTAGTTAATCCAAAAGGCATCACCAAGAACTCGTAGTGACCCTAACGAGTCCTGAATGCTGTCCTTGAAATGTCCTTCTTCCGCACCTTCACCTGATGGTATCCCGATCTCAAGTCGATCTTCGAGAACACCTTGGCTCCAGTCAGTTGATCGAACAAGTCTTCGATCAGAGGCAAAGGTTACTTGTTCTTGATGGTCCAGGCATTTAGGGCTCTATAGATAATGCACATTCGGAAGGACCCATCCTTCTTTGGTACTAACTACACCTTGGCTCTCCAAGGTAATGTACTTGGTCGAATGAATCCTTTGGCCTGCACCTCCTCTAGTGGAAGCTTCAACTCATTTAGCTCCTTCTTTGCTAATCGGTACACATTAAAAGAGACCGGTGCTACTCCGGATCCTGGCATCAACTCGATGGAAAACTCTACCTATCTATGTAGAGGCTAAAAATTAAGCGGTGCCACCCATTAAAGTGTTCGATCTTCAGATGGTGCCAAATCATTATGTTGCGCCAAACTATCAAGTTGCGCAGCATCAGGTTGCGCCAAGATCTGGTTGTGCTGGAGTCAGGTTACGCGAGCGCCATGTGGCACACTTCCTCGAGAAGCTGTAACGGCATCATCATTGCCTGACAAACTGACAGCACAGAAATTAATGAAAATCCATTCGAATCCCGCGTAACGCGGCACTCGAGAATATTCTGTCAGCATGTAATTAATGCTGACAGCTGGTTCGTGCAAGTCATTATGTGGCACGAGAATTAATCAGTACAGTATAGAAGACCCAGTCAAAGGAGCCAGTTATTGAGTTGCGCTCATGCGCAGTCTGGCTAGTTGGCACCACCTGATTAACTCTTATTTTAAAGCAGGGTGACGTGGCGTGCAAGCCGCCAACTTTACAGAGCGTGCTCACTACACTGCCCACAACCACGCGTATCTCAATCAAACGATGCCACGCGTTTACAGCAGTTGGCACAACTGCTCGCACAAGTCGCTACATTGCGCCCACGTGCAACCTGATGAAGTTCGCGCAGGATAATCAAACAGTGTTCAGAACAGAGTGACATGGCACGCAAGCCACCAACTTCGTAGAGCATGCCCACTACACTGCCTACGACCACGCGTATCTCAATTAAATGATGCCACGTATTCACAGCAGTTGG
This sequence comes from Iris pallida, assembly GCA_029216955.1. NCBI lineage: Eukaryota > Viridiplantae > Streptophyta > Magnoliopsida > Asparagales > Iridaceae > Iris > Iris pallida. The sequence continues at coordinate 14,679,112 of JANAVB010016599.1, read as the reverse complement.
TACAAACCGCTTGCGCAAGTGAACAGGAGGCGTACAACCTAATGTGCGCGCAACCCAGAATAACTACTAAATGGTTATTTTGTGAACTCTATAAATAGAGTTTTAAATCAATCCCAAAGCATCAAGAGTGATCATAATCTTCTGCTAAACTGTTGTTGCATCCTCCAGAGGCTAGTGTCTTCGATATTACATTGTCCAATGGATAAAGTGATCGTCTTCTGATCAGATTTTCTATAGTTGTACTTCCCCAGAAATCAATTGTACTCTTGTACTTTTTTTTAGTTTGTAATAAAGACTTTTGTTCTTGTAAACAAAATGGTGACTCTGCTGGGGAAGACTTTCTCCTTCGACGAGAAATTGACAACTTAATATGATACCGCATTAATCGGCAAGACGCAAAAGACCCTGGTCGTTCAAGTCGACCAGACAGCCTACGAGGCCATGATCAATACGGGGGTGCCAAGCGCACTGCTGTCGCTGTTAAAAGCAAGACGTGCTCTATTTGGACTCCTAAGTCCTCGACAGCACAATCCCCTGCCTCTGTCCAACTTGCGCCCATCACTGCCTTGGCGTAACCTAAGGGAAATCGTCTTTTGGCTAACCCCTCTAATTATTCGATTCTGAAATCGAAGGAGACTTCGTCTCGACACACTGTTGTCCAAAACGAGGAAAAGTGCCCTCTGGCCTTTTCTTTCCTGGCACAACCTGTACCTGTTCTTGCTTCTGTGTAACTTGCGCCCATCACTGCCGTGGTGCAACCTAAGGGTAACAGCCTTTTGGCTAAGCACTCTACTTCTCCGACTCTAAAATTGAAGGAGACTTCGTCTCGACACACTGCTGGACAAAACAAAAGAAAGTGCCCTTTGGCCTTTTCCTTCCTGGCGCAACCTGTGCATGTTCCTGCTCCGACGTAACTTGCATATGTTCCTGCTCTGGTGCAACCTATGCCTATTCATGCTCTGGTGCAACCTGCATATACTTCTTCACTAGCACAACGTAAAGAGAAACACTATTTAGTGGCTCCCTCTTTGCCACCAAACCAGAAGTTTAGTGAGAAATCACTAAATCAAGGAAAACGCCCTTTAACTTTTCCTCAATCTGCTCGAGTCGTTGTCTGGATGGAAAGTACTGTTAATTCAGATAGGTATTCTATTCTTCTTAACAGAGACAACCAAATCTCTGTCAGGAAGATGGGCTCTATTCAGAATAAACTTTCCACGCAAAAGGGTATTATGCCTACTCCAAAGAGGTCAGGGCAGGATCTACCAACCCTATGTATCTCAATATCCCGACAAGGCAAACTGCTAGTATCTCAAGTAGATGCACAAGTAGCTCCTCTATCAGACTTGTGCACCTATATCAACAGGTGCCAATTAGGGTCAACCTCGAGAAATCACAAGATGTATCAAGCGCAACCTGCACCAGTTGCTAACTTGCACCAGAGGAAGAATACTGAGACAGAAAATCCTGAGACTTATGCTAACCAGCTTAGCACGTCCTTGTACACTCATGGTACGGGATGCCTCAAGAATAGGAACCATGTCTCGAATATCATTAAGGACTACATTCCTGTAACTTTTTCTCGTCCTGTTAGTGACCTCCGTGAACTCTTAATACAGAAGCGAAAGGTTGTAAATCTATCCCGTCCAACGGTGGACCAACAGCAAGAACATCATTGCAATCACTACCATGAAGTTGTCATCAAATGTTGTTGTTAGTCAGCCAAGCGGTTCGTCTTTGTCTGTTTGAATTATATTCAGACTCCTGAACCAATCTTAGTGGACGAAGATGAATTACTCTATGCTCCTGTCAACATAGCATCTCGAAGCACTAGGGGTGAAAAACGTTTAAGACATAATGCATCCCGCAATCCTAGTCAATAGTACTTAGATCGGATTCATGAATCCGGCGAAGAAGTATACCAATATACTCGATCAAGAAGTCGAAAAACAATCGGTCAAAGGAATCTTTCTTCCAACCAAGACATAATCGGTCAAAGGAATCTTCTTGATTCTAACCAAGATTCCTTTAGTCAACAAGACATCCCTATCACTTATTATGGGGGTAGTTCTTTATATGACTTTGATGCTGACAGTGAAAGTTCTGAAAGGACCATCTTTTCTACTAGCTCGTCTTTAAGGGCTAGAGAAGTGACTGCTTATGCCGTCACAGAAGATCAAGATACTTCCAGTTCTATCAGTCAATAGCAGAGAATCGCTGCTTTGGAGGCTAGTTTGAAGAACATGGCTGAGATGATGACAGGCATGCATGCTGTAATTATGGCACAACATATAGTCCCACAGGTCGTGAATCTGATTTCGACTCAGAAACCTGTAACAAAATCAGCTTCCATCAATATTGATCTGGAGGTACAGTCTCCTCACACCGCTTCCATTCCTGTGCAGGCTATTCCAAGTCAATCTGGTGCCGGGGGTGGTACTTATCATGCAGTATCCCCTTCTAACATATCAAATCAATCCACTCCTCCATAATCAACGAGAGATACCAATAAGGCCGTAAGGCTTTAACGTACTCAATTCAAAGCCTTCAAACAGAAAGATAGCCTGCAGAAGCTTGGGATTAAGCAACCTTATCCCATAGAATAGAAGGAAGTCCAGTTTTCACCTAAATACAATCCTCCTACAATTATGTTGTTTGATGGTAGCACGTCTCCAAGTCAATACCTCAATCACTTTGAAGTAATAACTGATCAAATTCAACCAAATGATGCTCTTCTTACTAGAGTATTTGTCGACTGTTTAGCTGATACAGCATATGACTGGTATTGTAGTTTACCAGATGGTTGTATAACCTCTTTTGCTGGCTTCAAACAAATATTCTTGGAACGATTTTATGAGAGAACCAACGACATGACTATGTCTGCTCTTATTAAAATCAAACAATGACATAATAAAACTGCTGAACGTTTCATTGAACGATTCCGCCGTGAAGCACTCAAAATGCCTCTTGGAACTCCAGATACTTTGACTATAGACACTTGCAAATCAAACATGTTGCCTATAATCAGCATGTGGACAGGATCAACGCAATTTCAGGATTGACCTTCCTTCATAGTGAACGCCAAAGCAGCAGAAGAGAGCACTGACAAGTTCAAGCAATTAGGTATTCAAATACATAATCTTGACAAAGATGAATATGCCACACCAAATAATAATGGCCGTCAGAACAATCGTAAGAGCAAGGAGACTTTGGCCATTAATCTCAAAGGCAAAGAAGCCCTAGCTATCAATGTAAATCAGCCAACATCTACCCCAATCGTACCACCACAAAGGACACCACGTCCAAAAGAAGAATACTCTTTTGATGAAGATGATATCATGAGTATCTTTGATTGTCACATCAAGAGCAATAAACTTCAACTGCCAGATCCAAAACGGCCAGAGGAAGTTGGTAAGACTGATCATCCTAAATATTGTGCTTACCACAGATTCATTAGACATCCAACTCGAGCATGCTATGTGCTCAAGGGTAAAATTCAGAAGATGGTCAATTCTGGTGCAATCACTCCCCAACAAGACGAGAAAACTGTAACGGCTAATGTAGTCTCTTTACAGTTTGGAGATTTTTTGGCTCATCTTGTGCAGGACGGTGCCATCCCCATCCCGAGAACTATTCTAGAGATTGTTAATCTTCCACCTGTACGAACTAATGGTCTTGTTCCTCTGTCTACTGATAAAGGGGAAATTATATGGATTCATCCAGATTTAGCGACAGACTTTGAAATACCATCTTTTTCCACCAAGTCTAAGACGTCTACTAAAAATAAATCATGTCATATGATTTCATTTGGTGAACATTGTCTTCCACCTCTAACTGCCACCTTCATCTCGGCAGCAGATAATCCTTCTTCTTCCTCTGCAGAGACAACATTGTCAAAGTTAGAAGCCAAATATCAACCAGCTTTCCATCTATATAGTTCACAATCTCATGAACTAATGACAAAAATGAGATATGATCTACAAAAGGCCTCTGGTTTGAACCATGGAAAGGGATCTTATATACCTCTTTCTCTATGTCTTTTTCACAACCAATCTCGGGTTGGTTTGGGTTACTGGACGAACTCTTCATCTTGCCAAAAGAAGATTTCCAGAAACAAGATCGAGGTAAAGAGTTGTAATATGGTGTCCTTCGAACCTGTATCTGAAGCAGAAGTCTTAACTGGTACCAGGTCTGGGAAACCTTACCTAAAAGGCTATTCAGAAGGTCAAGAAAACCCTGCTCCAGCTCTGGAGCCTCCTCAAGCACCATCTTCTCCTGCTATCAATGTTCCATCAACTTCATCACCGTAAGTAGAACCAACTCTTCCCAAACCGACAGCCGACAAAGGAAAACAACCTGTCTGTTTCGATAAAGTATTGAAGAAGACTCCAACTTTGGCACTTGAGAAGTTGTATAACTTTGATATACTGGCTCAGCTGGCTAATACCCCGGCAAGATTGTCAATTTTTGAGCTACTCCGTCTTTTGAAGGAAACTCGAGAGACATTGATTGAAGCTTTGACTCAAGCTGATACTTGTCTAGCATTCCTCAAGAAGCCAGAGGAAGAGCCTATAACTTGTCTCCATTGTCATAGTGTGATGGTGCTCATGCCAAACATCACCTTTACACAGGATGATATGTAGTTGGAAGATAATCGTCATGATCGACCCCTCTACTTCACGGGATATGTCGATACCATGAAGGTTGATCGCATTTTGATCGATCCTGGGTCTGCACTTAGCATCATGCCAAAGACTCTAATAGATGCATTAAAGATTCCTGTACACAATCTTTCAACAACCATCACGACAATCTTGGGATTCAATTCCGGAAGAAGTGAACCTTTGGGAAAGATCCGCTTAAAAGTTCAAATAGGCAATCTTCGTATAAAGGTTACTTTTTACGTGATCGATAATTATGGTTCTTATAATGCTTTGCTGGGAAAACCCTTTCTGCATGAGCATAACATTGTATCATCCACTTTACATCAATGTTTCAAATACGTGGACGTCAATGGAGAAGTCCAAAAGGAAGTAGCTGACCTAAATCCTTTCAAGGGAATTGAAGCGTATTGTACGGAATCTCGGATATACAAGGAGGAGTTCATGAAAGTTGTATTGGCGATGGATAGTGAGGAAGATCAGAAATATACTTCAAAAGATGTTCTCATGATCCCCGTCAAAGGACGTGCTTCTCGTTCCTCTTTTTCTCAGACATTGACTATACATCTTTTCTTTCATAACAAACAGCCTCCTGCTGTAGAAAGGGAACAAAGGAAGCTAACCTATTCTGAGCCTCTTGTTATCGACCTTCGTCGTAACAAACCTTCACCTTCACCTTTTCCTTCTCCTTCTCTGGTTATCAACCTTACTAAGCCTTCTGTTAAGGCTAAAAACTATGTTGTAAATGATGATGTACAAATCAATAAACTAGAATCTCCTTTACAGTATATTGATATTCTTTACTATACTCGATGTTATTTAAAAATGTTAGATAACTTCGAACCACTTACCATAGGAGCAGTTAAAGCTTCCCAAAATGAAGTATTGCTCGAGCTAATGCAAAACTCCTTCTTCTTAGTTCCTTCTGGGAAGAAGGATAAACTTTCTATACTTTTTAGTAAAGGAATGGAACAGAAGATCACGCCCGATAGTGAAGAAGAAAATCATGATAACGGAAGACTTCAACTACGTCGTTATAGTCAGCAATCAAAAGATATCATTCAAAAGACGGGCTATAATTTTAAAGTTGGTCTCAATGGCGGCAAAGAAAGGCAAACTCCTATTCGTATTCCTGCTCCAAAAGGAAAATCACAACGATACTACAGCAAAACGAAGCGGGAATTAGGTTATACTTCACCAATTCTGACTCCAGAAGCCTCCGAATCCGATGAAGAAGAACGATCTAACTCTTCTGATTCTATCTCATAGGATTTAGACACCAGTGTAGGGCATGTCCATCGAGTGACTCTATCTTCCAATATGGTAACTGTCGAGTTCTCGGAAGATGATGAAGACTTTACCAAAGCCTCTGAATCTGATCCTTGGGCACAAAGGATGGATACTTAATGGAAGCTTTGCTTTGAGCAACGTGAGCCACCTACCAAAGATCAGTTGGTTCAAGTCAATGTTGGAGATGAAACTTCCCCAAAATTGATATTTGTCAGCAAAAGCCTCCCTAAAGCAAATAAACAAGAGTTCTGGTATCTCCAGAGTCAGGAATATCCTTCCTCTCAAAATCCTCAATGGAGTCTATACGAATCATCAATTTTGTCTTTTGAAACCCAGTTGTTATAAAATATTTTTCTTTATGATAAATCTGTATTATCACAGATATCGACTTTTTAGACATGATATCATGTCTTTAAGTTCTAACAGATTTGAAGATCATCAATAAAAAAACGAGTTCACATCCACATTACCTCTGAATTCTATTTTTATATCAATAGATTCACGTCCACATTACCTCTGAATTCTATTTTTTATATCAATAGATTCACGTCCACATTACCACTAAATTAATCATCTATATCAGCGTCTCATTACGTCCACATTACCTCTGATAAAGTTGTCTTTTAAAATGACAATATTCTGAGTTATATTCTGTCACGTCCACATTACCTCTGAACAAATATAATTAATATTGTTATTTTCTTTTAGGGGATATGTCATGTCCGGTACCTCTGAACATATTTTCCTATCCTTATTTATTACTTATATCTACTATAGGTATATAATAAGTAATAGAATCACAAAAAGAGCATTATTTTATTGCCATAATGTTCAAAATGTCAAAAAAAAAAGTACATCATTTGGAGGGCAAGAAGACAAAAAAGATCCTATAGGCTGCTTCATTGGGGAGGCTGAGTGCTGAGATCAATGATTACTCTTTTCAAATTCTCAGCCCTCTCTACTCTGGATTCAAGTATCCTTTGTCTTGCAAGAGCTCTCCCGAATTCTGGATCAAAAGGTTGCAGCATTTCTGCTCGACGTTCCAGTTCTTCACCTTCGACTTGAAAAAGTGCATCCCGCTGCCTCTTCAAGTCATCTAGTTGACTTGCAGTAATTTAATGCATCTCCAATACTTCTTCTTCACGTCGTCGAGCTGCTTTAACTGCTTCTTGAAGCCGAGCCATTTTACTTTCCAGTTCCTGGAGACGAACTTGATATTCAGCAGCTTTTTTTCTTTTCTGCAGCTTCTATCCTATAGCATTCAACAGAGGAAGTTGTCTCGACAATGAAAGATTCCAATTCTGCATAACGCTGTGAGAAAGCTACCATAGAAGCTTCAAACTCTGCTTTTCGTATTGCAACTTCATGATCCATCACCTCGCATTCAGCCTCTATAAGTTTCTGGGTGTTTCCCCTTGTTAGATCTTTGTAAGACTTGATCGATTCTTCAATTTCATTCAAAATATGATCTAAATAATTGACTCTATCCAGATCACCAATCTTGCGGATGGCTCCAATGATGAAGGAGGAAGGGCCCCTTACTGATTCATAAGGTTGGTCCTTTTCTATGACCATTTGAATTAAAGGCTTCAGAGAAGTGAAGAAAATATTAGTATAAGCTTCGACAACAGCTCTATTCATTGCTGAGATCCCCAGGATAGCCACTTCTATTGGAATTTTTGTTTTTGAAGTAACCGGAGGAACTACAGATTGTACACCAGGAGACCCGAGAACTGGCAACATAGAAGAACTCCCCTCTCCAGTTTGGGTCCCCATATCCAGAGGGGCACAAGTCAGGAAACACGCCCAATTCTAAAAAGAGTAGGCGTGCATATTGTCAAATCAAACCAAACCCTAAAAAGGGGTTGGTCGATATTTGTTGTCAAACATTCACCTTCTACGACTGGGTTGGCAGTCTCTCGTCGTGACAAAAGGGGAGCATACTGAGGCGTGTGTGTGGATGGAACGCGAGAAGAAGGCTCGACAATACCCTTTCCCTTCTCGACAGCAGATCTATTGGGCGCCATTTGATGCTAGTCAAAGATTGGGAAGAAGAAGGGTAGATAGGGCTTTTGAGAAAAATTAAACTTCAGTAGAAAATGAAGAGTTTGAAATAAACGGTTATTTATAGCTTCAAAAGTTGATCGCACAATTTGCGCTCAAAATAGTGGATGTAGGAGCGTAAAAAGTGCTTCAAAGAAAGAGTCATCTTATTCGTAAGTGAACTGCTTTACGCCTAACAGAACGGGTGATTTCTTTACACCCAAGACGAGGCTAATCGTGTTACGCCTAAGCAGATTGATCATTTTACGCTTGGGTCTACATCGGTAATTTTACGCCAAGGACAGAGCAGCCTCTTTTACGCTGGACAAAGCTGTCAAATCTCGTATTTAATGCGGACTTTGACATGAAGATATCAAATGATGGCATTTATCACAGAATTCAATAGAATTTGTCTTATACAAAGATCATTGTTGTCATTTATAAAGATCGAGCTACTTTACGCTCACTGAAGGGTTTCTTTTACGCACGGAGTTTTATATGAGTCCTTACGCTCATAAAAAACAATGTGTGCGTGAAGTCTATATGAGCCATTTTACGCTCAAGGTTATTTAATAACCACTTTATGCTGGAAACCTATGACAGAGCTAGTTTACGCTCATCTTACTACGCCCAGACGATATTAAGGCTATTTTACGCCCTATTCGTTCTGGCCAGTTTAGAACGTGGTGTGCCTACGTGGCCTTCATGCCACATATTTCGAAGAACGTGTGTACATGTATCCTATTCTTACTGAAATGATGGGACACGTGTCAACATATACAGAGGACGACTCTGATCGTGGATGGCAGTTGTTAGCGTAAAGACAGATTTTGATGCTCTTTTACGCACGGAAGCCTGAGTCTATAAATAGACTCATTTTTCTCATACAAGACACAGAGGAGACAGGAGGGAATACAGAGATCAGAGCTTCGAGATTTTGATTCTCTAGAGCATTTTTCTTCAACTTTTCTTCCAGAACAAAGTGAAGCAAAGCAGGAAATCATTCGGCCTCGCCATTAGTGCCCAAGTGCGTCGATACCTTTCTGGTGCATTAGTTCTTCCAAATTGTTCTACTTCAAGCAGTGATCTTCATCATCATCATATGGTCCAAGGAACAAAGTGATCATTTACAGATCAGACTTCCATAGCAATACTTTCCCAGAATCAAATTTGTACTTCTTGTACTCTTTCTTGTTTTATTTTCAAAAGCCAATTCCTTCCAGGCATTTTGTTAAGTGAAACAAAAATGGCGACTCTGCTGGGGACGACCTTCTCCTCTAACGAGGAGGTGATTGCTCAATATGATGATGTTTCGGTCGATTCGACCAAGAAGACTCTGGTTGTACACTTCGACCAGACTGCCTATAAAGAAATGCTCCGAACTGGGGGTGGCTCTCGCCACTCTAATGTTCAAAAGTCTCGTAAAGCGCGAAAAGTTTGGATTCCCAAATCCAAAGTGATTTCTGATCTCTCTGCTGCTTCTGATGACAAGGGAATTCTTTCCACTCCTATCGTAGGGGCTTCCGTTCATAACGAGGCAGTCCTTACTTCAGAATTGCACTCGAAGTGTGACGATTTATCTTTCGTTCATAACGGTGAAGATAACCAGGTTTCACACCCACTGCGTAAGAACCAAATTTTACGCTCAGTTCATAAGAATGAGTCTCCTATTCGTAATGGGGCAGACTCTAAAGTTTGTGCTTCTGGGTGTAAGAATCAGTCTCCCGTCGGTGACGTGGTAGGCCTAAATAAATTACGCTCCTCGCGTAAAACAAAATCTCCCGTTGGTAACGTGGTAGATAACAAGATTTTACGTTCCATGCGTAAAGATAAATCTCCTGTCTATGACAGTGTAGACGAAATTCACAATGATGCTCACATGTCAAATGTGAATGTATCTAGACGTGTGCAGCGTAAAAATGTTGTTGGTAAAACTTATGTTCTACACCAACAACCTTCTTATACTGCTTTACGTAAAGTACCAAATTTGCAAATTACGCGCCAAGAAAATGGAGTCTTGCGTGCTAAATCTCAAGATTTACGAACACAACTCCAAACGCGTAAAAACGTACAGTTTGGTTCTGCGAATGCAGCCAGTAATCTTCTCTATACACAAGGGATTAGACGTTTTTCTACCCCAAATGTAATAAAGAAGAATACTACATCCACTCCTTCTGACTTATGCGAATTGCTAATGCAAAAGCGTAAGAATAGACAATCTCCGGTGACATTCCCCCAAGAAAGACACCTTTGTGAATACCACCAGGTTGTGATCAACTGTTGTTTTTTAGCTTCAAGACGATCAGTTTTTGATCGATTGAGTTTTAATGCACCTCCACATCAAGCTGAAGACCAAGAACATGAGTTGCCATACGTGTCAGTCAACATGGCATCTCATACTAACAGAGGACGACATCCAAGACGGAACACGTCCCAAACTCCAAGTCAACAATAGTTCAACCGGCTTCTTGATTCCTTTGAAGGAGTATATCAGAACACTCGGTCAAGAAGGCAAAGACTATTGCAGACTTCTGACTCGGAAGCTGGGGGTACTCAATCTTTTGAGTCTGATACGGATAGCGTGGATTCGTACATCTATACAAATCCTTCTGTTTCTTCAAGAGAGGTTGAATCCTACGCTGTTGGAGATGAACCAGAGACGTCATCTGCTAATATAGAACAACACCTCACTGTCGTTGAACAATCACTAAAGGATATGCTTAACATGGTACAAAGCATGCATCAGATAATTTTGAATCAGCAAACTGGTCAACCGACGGTAGTAACACCAGTACCAGTAGCAGCACAGACTCAAGATAGTCAAGGGGCTAAAATACCTTTAAATATTCAAGAACCTGTTGTTAATCAGAATTCTGTATCTCCAGATCCTATCATTCCAGAAGATGTACCACCTCCAGTGGGGGTCATGGTACATCCAACGACTACTCAGTCAAATGTGCTTCCTCAAACCAGTGAAGCCATTCAAGCAGTACGTGAACTTAAAGCACAGTTTAAAGTTTTGAGGCACAAAGATCAGCTCCAGAGGTTAGGGATTAAGCAACCTTATCCTTCTCATTGGAATGATGTACCCTTTCTACCGAAGTTCAAGCCACAATCCATGGTTTTGTTCGATGGAAAAGTATCTCCCAGTCAATATATCAATTACTTTGATATTATGACTGTACACTTGCAGAAAAATAATGCTCTTCTCACTCAAGTGTTTATCGGGTGGCTGACGGGGTCAGCTTACGACTGGTATCGTAGCTTACCCGATAACTCTATTTCGTCTTTTGACGAATTCAAAGCAATGTTCCTCTCCCGCTTCTATAAAGGAGGTATGGACATGAACATGTCCTCCTTGATAGAAATCAAACAAAAGGAGAAAGAAGATACTCGGACGTTCATTGAACGTTTCCGACAGGCTACTCTAAAGACGCCTCCTGGTATGCCAGATTCAGCGTTGATTGACACATGCAAGATGAATCTGCGACCATCCATCGCTGTCTTTACGGGTTCCCAATTCACAGATTGGGCTTCTTTTATCATAGCAGCAGTTTCTGCCGAGACCAATGGTAGGTTGGCTCGCGAGCACGGGATGATTTTTGCTTCAGAAGATAAAGGGAAGAGAAATAATCCTGGCAATAATCCTGGCAATCGTAATGCGAAAGGAAAAGATACTCTTATGGTTAATCTTTCCAAGAACAAAACAACGCCGAGTAATCAGAAATCTTCCAGGCCAAAGGAAGAATACTCCTTTGACGAAAGTGATATCCCAGGGATATTTCATTGTCTGGTGAAAAGTGGTAAACTTCAGATTCCAGAGCCAAAAAGGCCTAATGAGGTGAATCTGACTGACAATCTCAAATATTGTATCTATCATAGATACATTAATCATCCTACCAGTGCTTGCTATGTCTTGAAAAAGAAGATCCAAGAGCTGATAAATGGTGGTGCTATCACTTTAACCAATGATGACCATACTGTCACAACCAATATGGTTTCTCTTCAGTTTGGAGATTTTCCTCCACAGCAAGTCCCAGATGGAATTATCCCAATCCCGAAGGCGACGGTGAAGATCGTGAATATCCCGCCTGCCAGGGGAGAAAATACATAATTGCTGCCGCTCACATTGAACAATGGTGAAATCATGTGGGTACATCCTGACTTAGTACCTTAGTTGGAAAATGGAGGTAAAACTTCAAAATCCAAGAAAGGTAAGAAAGTCAAAACCTGCAACATGATTTCTCATGTTATTCCAGATCCTGATGACTTGGATCATCTATGGGATGACCTTCCTCTTGAAGATAGACTGAAAGGACTAAACATCTGTCCTCCAAGTCTAGCTCCTCCTACCAAGCTCAAGCTTACCCATCAGCAGTGGCTAGCTATGAACAGTGTTCCTTTATATCGGGCACAACAAGTCTTTGCTGCTTATGAAAAAGCTCCAACAGGGATTTCTCCTCGTATCCCGAATCCTTCTCCTCCCTTAACTACAGAGACATCTGTGCTTCATTCTCCTGTAGTTGCAGAGGTTCCTTCCTCTTCCTGTGCTGAAACACCTGTTCAAAGTTCACTGCCTATCTACTTATATAGTCAGCAATCTGTCCTTCTCATGAAGAAGATGGGTTACGACTTTCAAAAGGCAGAAGGTTTGAACCATGATAAAGGAATACGTCTTCCTTTATAAATTCAAAATCAGAATTCCACCGCTGGATTGGGTTCCGAAGTTCCTTGTAACAACCCTCACAAGAAGAAGGCTAAAGGAAGAAAGACTAAATCCTGTAATATGGTACTTTCTTCTCCTGAGTCTGAAGAAGAAACTTTTGCTGGTACAAGATCTGGAAAAGAGTACCACAAAAACTATGAGGGATCCTCCAAAGAAGCAGAAGATGTAGTGGAAACACTACCGGTTCAATCTTCTCCTGTTCCTGCTAAACCGTCTACGGTTGAAAAGGGAAAACAGAAGGTAGTACGCTTTGATATCCTATTGAAGTCTGCTTCCAGTCAGGGGGTGACAATGAAGCCTTATAAGTTCGATATTCTAGCCCAGTTAGCCAATACTCCGGCTAGGTTATCTATATTTGAACTGCTTCGTCTTTCCAGAGAGAGCAGGAAAACTTTGAGCGAAGCTTTACTTCAAGCAGATTCATGCTTGGCTCAACTCAAGACTCTCGATAATATACCAGTGTCATGTCCACAATGTCATAGCGTGATGGAGGCAATTCCCAATATCACCTTTACACAAGAGGATATGCTATTGAAACACAACAAGCATGATAGACCTCTGTGCTACACTGGATATATCGAATCCACTGAAATTGACAGGATTTACATTGATCCTGGATCCTCAATTAGCATAATTCTTCAGAGTATGCTAAGACCCCTGAGGATTCCTACTAGTGAGCTGACTTACACTGGTACTACGATTGTTGGTTTTAACTCTGGCAAGAGCAAGCCGCTGGGGAAGATTCGTCTGCTGATTCAGATTGGTGATCTTCGAACCATAGTAACTTTCTATGTTATCAACTCGGACGTATCCTACAATGTTCTTCTTAGAAGACCGTGGATTCATGAAGACAATATTGTGCCTTCAACTCTCCACCAATGTTTCAAGTATGTGGACTCCCAAGGAGTTGTAAAAACCGAGTTTGCTGATGTTAATCCTTTCAAGGGTGTCGAAGCCTACTTCTCTGATTCAAGGCTTTATAAACAAGAGCATATGAAAGAGATATCAGACATGGCTGAAGAATCATCATCTGAGGATCAGTCTATTAATGAAGATCTGCCAGAGGAGCAACCTTTGAAGATAATAGTCAAGGGACGAATCCAATCTCAACCTGTCAATGATCAACCTTTGATAATCAAGGTTAAAGGAAGAACTCAAACTTCATCTGAGGAATCAATAAAAATTCCTGCTAAGAGCCAAGTTCAACCTTTTATGATCAAAGTCAAAGGGCGTACTTCTTGTACGAATGATCCAGAATCACCGTTGATTGTCAATCTTGGTAAATCTGTACGGAAGACGGATGATGGTCCACTGTTGACTAATCCGAAGCCTAGCAATCAGATTATAAATGATGTAAATATTGCTCATCTCTTTGATATCAATGAAGATTTCTTTTTCGAGTATATGGCTGTCAAGTTTATTGAAAGAATGACTCTATCTTCTGATAATCAAAGTCATCAATATAAAGACAACATGGATTTCTTATATGATGAATCTAGACTGATATTCTCAGTCAATATGGTTCAAATCGATGATGAATCGGAGCCATTTGAGAATGATCCTTGGGCTTAACAGATGGATACTCAATGGGAACTTTGTTTTGAACAGCGACAACCACCTACAGAAGATGAAGTTATCCAGATTGATGTTGGAGATGGAATGACGCCCAAACCAATATTCATCAGTAAGAATCTTGCTGAAGATGAAAAGGAAGAGTTGATAAAACTTATCAAAGATTATATTGACATCTTTGCATGGAGTTATGAGGATATGCCAGGACTAGATCCTAAAGTTGCTACTCATAAACTTAATATTTTGCCTAACGTTAAACCTGTAAAACAGCAGCAACGGCGTTTTAGACCAGATATGATGGATGCAATTGAAGCAGAAGTCAAAAAGCTGATTACATGTGGCTTCGTTCGTGAAGAACAACACCCAGATTGGGTGGCCAATATTGTTCCTGTTATGAAGAAGAACGGAAAAGTTCGAGTTTGTATAGATTACCGAGATCTTAATACGGCTTGTCCAAAGGACAAATTTCTGCTTCCCATTACTGATGTCATGATAGATAATACATGCGGTTTTGAATGTATGTCTTTCATGGACGGATTCTCAGGATACAATCAGATTAAGATGCATCCAGAAGATGAGAAGCATACATCTTTTCGAACACCCCTTGGGGTTTTCTGCTATACGGTTATGCCGTTTGGTCTTAAAAATGCCGGTGCCACATATCAACGGGCTATGAGCAATATCTTTCAAGAACATCTACGGAAAATAGTTGAATGCTACGTAGATGACATTGCTGTTAAAAGTCGGTCAAAGGATGATCACATTCAAGAGTTGAAGACAGTATTTGAATTGATGCGTCAACATCAATTGAAAATGAACCCTACTAAGTCTTTCTTAGGGGTTTCCAGTGGTAAGTTTTTAGGATTTGTCATTACCTCTCAGGGTATCCATGTTGATCCCGATAAGGTTAAAGCAATTCTTGAAATGCGTCCTCCTCGTAGCCTGAAAGAACTCCGTGGCTTTCAGGGCCGTATTGCTTATATCAGAAGATTTATATCTAATCTTTCTGGGAGATGTCAACCCTTCTCCCGTCTATTAAAGAAAGGAGTATCTTTCGTCTGGGATGAAGCATGTCAAAAAGCCTTTAATGACATTAAGCAATATCTTACAAACCCGCCTGTTCTGGTACCTCCGGTGATAGGAAGACCATTTCTGCTGTATGTTCGAGCCTTGGATCATTCACTTGGCGCTCTTCTGGCACAAAAAAGTGATATGGGTCATGAACAAGCTATATATTATCTGAGTAGAATGATGGTAGGAGC
This sequence comes from Iris pallida, assembly GCA_029216955.1. Classification (NCBI taxonomy): domain Eukaryota; kingdom Viridiplantae; phylum Streptophyta; class Magnoliopsida; order Asparagales; family Iridaceae; genus Iris; species Iris pallida. Next base: position 14,663,558 of record JANAVB010016599.1, on the reverse strand, counting down.
TGAACACAGATATACTCCTGTAGAAAAGGAATGTCTAGCTTTGGTTTTTGCCATCCAAAAGACAAGGCATTATGTCACTGGACAGACTATTCATGTTATCTCCAGAATAAATCCCATTCGGGTATTGATGAGAAAACCGAGCATTCTTAATTCCAGGTTAGCTACCTGGGCGATGTTGCTCACTCCTTATGACATGGTCTATGTGCCTCAAAAATCAGTGAAGGGCCAAGCATTAGCTGATTTCTTAGCTGCTCATCCTGTACCTGAAACTTCGAAGTTATATGAAGATATTCCAGACGAAGTAGTGGATTGCAATATGACTTTGAAGAATGACATATGGCAATTATATTTTGACGGAGCATCGCGAGTGGGACCTAAAGGCAATATCGTCTCCGGGATAGGAATCGTTTTGGTTTCTCCTGATAAAATGGTCATATACCGTGCCTATTCTCTAAACGAGCCATGCTCTAACAATGTAGCAGAATATAATGCTTTATTGATTGGTCTCCAAGTAGCGAAGCAATTGGATATTGAATTCCTAGAGGCTTATGGAGATTCTCAATTGATCGTCAATCAAGTTAGAGGGACTTATGAAGTCAGAAATCCTGATCTCATCCCTTATCATCAGGTGATAGTTGAGTTGGTCCTCTCATTCAAAGGATTCTTCATAGAATTTGTGCCACGTTTTCAGAATGTGGAAGCTGATGCCCTTGCCAGATTAGCTGCAGACTTAGCTGTCCCAATCCGAAGGCAAAATACAATTACTTTGCTAGACCGAGACTTGTTCTGTGTAAAGAGTAATCTGCATATTGAACAAAGTTATGTTACAGAGGCAAGTTCCCAGCAGAAAGATTGGAGAACTCCATTCATTGATTATGCAGTCCATGAAATTTTGCCTAAAGATCCTAAGGAAGCTGCATCAATCAAGAGATGATCATTTCGATTCTATTATGATTCATCTTTGCATATGCTGTATCGTCGTTCATATGATGGACTCTTGCTACGCTGTCTTTCAGAAAGTGAAGCCAAACAAAAACTGCGTGAGGCTCATGATGGTGTCTGTGGTGCTCATCAACCGGGTCCAAAGTTGCAAGATCGCATTCGAAGAATGGGGTATTATTGGCCCTCTATGATAGCAGATGCTGTAGACTATGCCAGAAGATGTAAAGCATGCCAGATTCACGCAGACTTTATTCATCAACCTTCTGAATTTCTACATCCTACAGCAGCCTCTTGGCCTTTCGAAGCTTGGGGTATGGATATCATTGGTCCGATTAACCCTCCTTCTGTTAAAGGACATCGGTTCATATTAGCTATAACCGATTATTTTTTTAAGTGGGCAGAAGCAGTTCCCCTTGCTGAAGTGAAGACATCTAATATAGTCAGCTTTATTAAATATCATGTTATTTATCGTTTCGGGATTCCTCGACGAATAATTCATGACAATGGACCACAATTTGCCAGCCAGGCATTTTATCGGTTCGGTGACAAGAACCGAATTCAAAATCTGGCTTCTACGGCTTATAATCCAGCTGCTAATGGTTTAGCTGAAGTCTTCAACAAAACGATCATCAAACTTCTCAAAAAGTTTGTCTCTTCTAATAAAAGAGATTGGAATGAGAAGCTTGGAGAATGTTTATGGGCATACCGAACAACGGTTCGGACTCCTACTGGTTTTATACCATTTTTACTGGTTTATGGATGTGAAGCTGTCCTCCCATTGGAAATCTAGATCCCTTCTCTTCGAATTGCTATTGCTAATGAGCTAACTACAGAGAATAATGATCGCTAACGCCTCTAAGAACTTGAAGGATTGGATGAGAAGCGTCTTCAAGCACAACAGCATATTGAGCTGTATCAAGCCCGTATATCTCGAACTTTCAATCGTAAAGTCAATGAGAGGGTATTCAAAATTGGCGAGCTCGTGTTGGCTATTCGAAGACCAATGGTGATGACTCACAAAAGCAAGGGGAAATTCCAAGCGAAATGGGAAGGCCCGTATGTGTTTGAGTCCGTGTTCTCTAACGGTGCTTATCGGTTGTCAAAACCCAACGGAGATCTACTCATGCTTCCGATCAATGGCAAATTTCTCAAGAAATACTATGTATAAAAATAAAAAATAGAACAAAAATAAAACTTCTTTTATTATTATTTTTGTTCAAAATAAAAGATTAAGGGCGAGGGACACCCCCTTCCTTATCGAATACATAGTCAGCCAATGCATAGAAGGCATCGTTTCCTGAACCCATAAAAAATTTACAGACGGCCATCCTCAGTGCTTCTTCTTCAGGAGTTTTTCCTGACTCTACTAAGAAGGCAAGGATGTCTTGAGGTGGCTTGGGCGTAGAAGAACTGTTGCCTACTTCAGTCGGGCCTGTCACTATTGGCTCAGCAGGGCATGTATCAATGACATCCTCAATGTCCCTGGAGACTTCATTCTTTTGCTGTACATCCTCAGAAGACATTCTCAATTGAGGAACGGAAATGAGAATGAAAAGATTACAGAGAGTTCTCGCCTATTTACAGAAGAGGATTATTAATGAAACGGTCTTGGAAGTTGAGAATTAACTTTTCATTTCCAAAAAGACTCGTCTGTTCATGATTATCAGGTTCATTCATTTAATTATGGAATTGAATCGTCCTTTCTGTTCCCGAGAAATGTGTTGATTCGTTCGTCGTTTTGACTTATGTGCTCACAACATCTGTCTCCTTATTCCCCAGCTACCAAGGTCTGGTTAAGCTGATTTTTCGTCTCCTAGGAAAACGATTTTAAATCTTCTATTTTTATCGATTGATTAAAAATTGGGATTCGTTATTTATCATGTTTTCATAACCTCTGGATAAATACTGAATTTACCTACTTTTCTTATCTATTATTTTCCATTTGACCTCTGCATAGAAGTTAATCTATTTTCTTTTGAGTTCCCACATACTATCACGTCCATATTACCTCTGATAATATTGCGTACTCTAAATCAGAAAAGAAGATTTCATTATCTACCATGTCCACGTTACATCCAGATAGATACAAATCATCGAGCATAGAAGAATTATCATTTCCACTCAAATATCATCATGAAAGTCTATTACATTTTCTTAGACTTTCTTACAAATCATAATGGAAATCTATTACAATTTTGGATTTTCATTCTACGCACACAACGATAACCTAATAGAGATCTCTTTTCTTCTCTGGATCTTCTCCGTCAGGTTCGTTGTTGGTGGCAGTTCCTTACTGTCTGAGCCTCCGTGGCAATCAGAACAGTAGGAATCAAACTCTGGTCTTCTCTCTCAGAAAAGAGGAGAACCCTAGAGTATGACAGTCCGAAGGCGTGTTGCTGCCAATACAATTGGTGGATTAGGAGCAGCCTCTCAGAGAAGATAGGAACGTATCTATCATTGGGATACAATTCCTAGTTCTGCCGTGAAAGGAACTCTACTACCCGATTTCTCGGGGTAGAGTTGACTCCACCGTCCAACTCTCCGTATATAAAGGCTCTTCCTACCAACAGAGGAAGACCATTCTATCCCACGAAGAGTTCTGAGTTGTCTAATTTGCGTGTCAAAAGCGCACGAGCTCCCTGATGTTGATGTCAGAAGAACGCTCTTCACAGCGTCAAAGTCACCAATGCCAGTTCTGAAAAAGCTCTTCAGCCAAGCTTCTGCAGAAAACAAAAGAGGTGTTTTAGACAGAAGTATCATCAGACTAAAAACAGATGACAAAGCTTTTTACGCAAGGCTTTTTACGCCAGTGCTTCAGCAAGACTTTTACGCCAAGTGCTACAGCAAGGCTTTTACGCCAAGTGCTTCCAGCAAGGCTTTTTTATGCCAGTGCTTCAGCAAGGCTTTTACGCCAAGTGCTACAGCATGGCTTTTACGCCAAGTGCTTCCAGCAAGGCTTTTTTACGCCAATGCTTCAAACAAGGCTTTTTACGCCAGTGCTTCAGCAAGGCTTTTACGCCAAGTGCTACAGCAAGGCTTTACGCTCGTAAAATAGCTGTTTTCAAAACAAGAAATTCGTAGACAGATATTTACTTATGATCGGACTTACCACTTGAGTCGAATGGTTTAGCTCTAATGATGGTTGAATCTGCGTCGAATGATTGGACATGCAAAGGAACGCCTTTGGAAAGCTCCGCCATCTCTCATTTATTGAAGAACAACATCGCAGAAAGTTATCTTCAGGAGGATGAGTACGAGAATATATGAAGCATTCTCGGCTATTTATAAAGACTGAAGAAACTATGAAGATGAGTCTATTTCGGGAGAAGATCTTATTTAAAGGATCTTGTAACCACAAGATAGACGCCACGTGTTGGTTTGTTTCTCGGGAATTAACAATCTCAGAAGCAGTCAATAGAAGTGCATGTGCGTCAATAGATGAGATTAAATATCAAAGATTTTATTTATAATGGATGGGAGCGGATCCCTACATATAAAAGAGCCACAATACAAAGAATATTATTTTTTGTCGGGTTGACGAAGTGATGCACCCAACTCACGCATATTATGAATCCCAGAGCGACGCATCAGACGAAGGAATGCTTCTGCGTCACCCGGTCCCTCGTATGCAGTTGAAGGACCACCATCAATACGACTGAAGACCGCTGGGGTCAGCCCGAAGCACTCTAGAAGATTTTGTGCTCGCTCGTTCTCTATCTCGAGGTTAAGCCTGGCGATCGAAGCCCCCTCCACGATTGGTTCTTTCTTTGGCGCCATATCAACTATGAGGATGAATGTTAAGAGTAAAGAGTTTGTCCTTATTTATACAAATTAAAATAACTCTTCACATTCCTCATTGGAAACCGCTCACTCGGGAAGATGAAGAAACATTTTGAAAGTTACGAAGAAGAAATTTATTGTGACGGTTAAGTATTGACCGACATTATTTTCTTTTCGAAACTTTATGCTGACTGTTGGATATCCCCGCTTTTACGCGGACGACTGTTGCATATCCCGAACTTTACGCTCATCAAATCTCAACTTTCACGCTTCTGTTCAAAGTTTTTCAAATTTTGGAGATATTTGAAAACTTTGAAGGGGGTCTTGTAGGAGCGTAAAAAGTGCTTCAAAGAAAGAGTCATCTTATTCGTAAGTGACCTGCATTATGCCTAACAGAACGGGTGATTTCTTTACACCCAAGACGAGTCTAATCGTGTTACGCCTAAGCAGATCGATCATTTTACGCTTGGGTCTACATCGGTAATTTTACGCCAAGGACAGAGCAGCCTCTTTTACGTTGGACAAAGCTGTCAAATCTCGCATTTAATGCGAACTTTGACATGAAGATATCAAATGATGGCATTTACCATATAATTCAATGGAATTTGTCTTATACAAAGATCACTGTTGTCATTTATAAAGATCGAGCTACTTTACGCTCACTGAAGGGTTTCTTTTACGCACGGAGTTTTACATGAGTCCTTACGCTCATAAAAAACAATATGTACGTGAAGTCTATTTGAGCTATTTTACGCTCAAGGTTATTTAATAACCACTTTACGCTGGAAACCTATGACAGAGCTAGTTTACGCTCATCTTACTATGCCCAGAGGATATTAAGGCTATTTTACGCCCTATTTGTTCTGGCCAATTTAGAACGTGGTGTGCCTACGTGGCCTTCATGCCACATATTTCGAAGAACGTGTGTACATGTATCCTATTCTTACTGAAATGATGGGACACGTGTCAATATATACAGAGGACGACTCTGATCGTGGATGGCAGTTGTTAGCGTAAAGACAGATTTTGATGCTCTTTTATGCACAGAAGCCCCAGTCTATAAATAGACTCATTTTTCTCATACAAGACACAGAGGAGACATGAGAGAATACAGAGATCAGAGCTTCGAGATTTTGATTCTCTAGAGCATTCTTCTTCAACTTTTCTTCCAGAACAAAGTGAAGCAAAGCAGGAAAGCATTCGGCCTCGCCATCAGTGCCCAAGTGCGTCGATACCTTTCTGGTACATTAGTTCTTCCAAATTATTCTACTTCAAGCAGTGATCTTCATCATCATCATATGGTCCAAGGAACAAAGTGATCATTTACAGATCAGGCTTCCATAGCAATACTTTCCCAGAATCAAATTTGTACTTCTTGTACTCTTTCTCGTTTTATTTTCAAAAGCCAATTCCTTCCAGGCATTTTGTTAAGTGAAACAGTGGAGTTGGTTGAAACTAGCACAATCCAGACAAAACTAGCATAATTCAAATTATTTCAAAACTTTGAAGTATTTTCAAGTTTCGAAAAATTTGAAGGGGGTCTTGTAGAGGCTAAAAATTAAGCTGCGCCACATATTAAAGTGTTCGATCTTCAGATGGCGCCAAATTATTATGTTGTACCAAACCTTCAAGTTGTGCAGCATCGGGTTGCGCCAACATCTGGTTGCGCTGGAGTCAGGTTGCGTGACCGCCACATGGTGCACTTCCTCGAGAAGCTGTAACAGTATCATCATTGCCTGACAAACTGACAGCACGGAGATTAAAAAATCCATTCGAATCCCGCACAACGCGGCGCTCGAGAAGATTTTGTCAACATGTAATTAATGTTGACAGCTGGTTCATACAAGTCATTGTCTGGCACGACAATTAATCAGTACAGCATAGAAGACCCAGTCAAAGGCGCCAGTTATTGAGTTGTGCTCATGCGCAGCCTGGCTAGTTGGTACCACCTGATCAACTCTTATTTTAAATCAGGGTGACATGGCGTGCAAGCCACCAACTTCGCAGGGCGTGCTCACTACACTGCCCACGACCACGCGCATCTCAATCAAACGATGCTATGCGTCTACAGCAGTTGGTGCAAACAACTCGTACAAGTGACAGGAGGCGCGCAACCTGAAGTGCGCGCAACCCAGAATAACTACTAAATGGTTATTTCATGAACTCTATAAATAGAGTTTCAAATCAATCTCAAAGCATCAAGAGTGATCATAATCTCCTGCTAAAGTGCTGTTGCATCCTCCAGAGGCTAGTGCCTTCGATATCACATCATCCAAGGGATAAAGTGATCTTCTTCTGATCAGATTTCTATAGTTGTACTTTCCCAGAAATCAATTGTACTCTTGTACTCTTTTTTTTAAGTTTGTAATAAAGACTTTTGTTCTTGCAAACAGTCTATTAGGTGGAAGACCAAGCAACTCCTCCGGTAAGACGTCCATGAACTTTGCAACGATGGACGGGGTGCTGCCTCCATAACCATGTAGACTTCGACGAGCTGGCCTACTTGCTCAATGGTCCCTCTCAAGAACTCAAACTCCTGATGATCTGGCGATCTAAAGACGATGCTCCCCTTCTGACGATCTAAGATGGCATAATACTGACTCAACCAGTCCATCCCTAACACAAGGTCAAAATTTGGCATACGGAACACAAAAAATTGAGCCCTCATCTCTCTTCCACACATAACCACGGAGCATGTTCTACATGTGATGGTGACTAGCACGATCCTTTCGCCCATAAGAATCTTCCAACTCTTGGGCAAGGGCAAAGTGGCTACTTTGTACGTAGCTACGAAAATACTAGATATTAAAGATAATATGGCTCCAGAATCGAACAGTGCAATAGCAGGCAATGATGCAACTAAGATAGTACCTATTATCACCACTCCCTCTGGCTGCTTCTGTTCTGGTGCCATAGAAAAAACCTGACCTCTCCTCTGAGCCTCGGTCTGCTGTCTGAATTATGCCTCCTGAGTGGGCAGTGGTCCCCACTGATATCCTTCGGGTGGTGGTGCTCGCTGGGCTGCAGTTGCCTATACAGGTGGCCTGGGGCCTGGTGGAGCTGGCCTCGGGGCCAACTGCTGGGCTCTGTCATAATGCTGTCGGCAATTTGCGTCCTGGTGTTGTCATGTTTTGTACCTCAAGCATTGTTTGAGCCTCTTTCTGCAGTCCCTATAGACGTGTCCTTTCTTGCCACAAAAGCGACAAGTCGGGAGATCCTTCGTCTGGTATGGCGTGACCCACTACAGAAGATGGGTTTTCGGACGTCTGATTGGGACTCCCATTTAAACTCTGGCTGGTGCGACTATGTGGACAGGATGTCTCATGCTCAACCTATCCAAGTTGATGGCTTTATGGACTTTGGCCTCGACTAACACCTCCTCGTAGGAAGTCCTCGACTGTGCACTCGTATACCTTTGGAGCTCCTTCGTTGGGCCGTGATAGAACCTCCAGGGCTACTCTCTCTCATCGGGTATCAGTAGTATGCTGAACCGACTAAGGCGGCTGAACTCTGCATCATACTCATATATGGTCTTATTTCCCTGCTTAAGGTGGAGGAACTGGTCATAGCATCACAAATGGTAGCCGGGAAGTAATTCGCCTCAAAGTACACAAGAAACTACTCCTACGTCTTGTCCTTGCCGACTTTTTGCTCCTTTGATTCCCACCACTGATAGGCGTTCTCCTGCAGCTGGGTCCTCACGACAGTCATTCATAAGTCAGTAGGTAGCTGCAATGCATCCAAGATCTTTTGCGTGCTGGCTATCCAATCAGAGATCTCCTTCGGACTCTTCTTACCCTTAAAGGGCTTCGGGTTCATCTGGCGATACCCAAGAATGCTGCCCACCAACTGAGCTGGTACCAGGGCTGGTGGTGGTGGTGATGCAGGTGCTGGGGCTACAATCCTTTCTAAGGAAGTCATCATAGTCTACCTCATGACCTTCGTCTGTTGCTATTGTTGCTGCATCATTGCTTGGAAGAACAGGAACATCTAAGGCTGACCCTCTGATTGTGGCATCTGGGGCAGAATAGGTGCGTACGGCATCTGCTGCAGGTATGCTCCATGTAGCATCTGGAGAGGGAAGTGTGGTGGTGGTGGCAAAGGTTTCTCCTCCGGCCGCATCACCGTCTGCGACATCTGGCCCTCCTGGTGAATCGGTACAGGCTGTGGTGCGAACCCCACATGAATGGACGGGGTCGTCGGGATGGTCGAAACACGTCCGAGAGTCTGGATCTCTGTGGGAGCTAGAGCCCTGTTATCGCTGGTTATCGTGCCACGTGCCGGGGGCACAATACGCTTTGTGTCCGCTGCACAGATGCATCTTTCTGAAAGAGACAGAATTCTATAAGATATGTATAGGAAACAAGCAAGATGCTAGATTTTTTCATTTGTAAGACTGGAATGTGGAAGTCAAAGGCGATAATCAAAGTAAGGATGAGATTGTATATTTCCTAGTTCTAATTACAAGCTCGTGCCGGTATGTAACCTAAGCGATAAACTGACCTGCATGGGCTACTACTAAAACCATGTCACGTCCTAGCCCCCAAAAAATGTAAGATTTAAGCATAACCAGGCCAGCTGATACAGCCTAGAGTAAGATGCCCAACTTAATGGACTCACTTAGGTGTACTACGTTATAAAAGTAACTATACTAACAAATAGTAGGTAATTATCTGAATCTTATCCTCAAAAATAGTAAGGAAAAATACTAAAATAAATGTAGAGTAGTTTGAATATCCATAATACAACAAAATAAATCTAGAGAGTGGTGGGAACAAACCCACAATATAAAACAAAATAAAAGTACTGAAAATGGAAAGATAACTAGCCAAGAGCAACGACTAATTAGATAATGAAGCTCTCAACCAAAATAGCAGCATACCCTGAATCAAGGGAACTCCTCAGGAAGCACCTCATAGTACCCTGCTATGTATCATGTCTCAACTCCTTATCCATATAACGTCGAGTACAGATGCTCGTCAGGATCTAGAAAGGAACCAGGTTCTCATGGGACATAACAAGATACAAAAAGGAACATGCCATAAAGTAAATACTGATACAAACATAAAGAGTGAGCTAACCAGTCTAAGTGAATGCATATGAAAACAACTTTGGAACGTATGGGTAGGTAGATAAGAAAATTGCATCGAGTCATGGGCCAATGTCGTATCACGGGCCGATGTAAACATACATGTACTAGTATACCTCCCGACCGTACCTAGCGCACAGCCAGTGCCCGCTGTCAGACATATCCCAAGTGCATGTATGGCCCATAACCGGGTAACCACGCCCATAACCGGGTCATACTGAGGCTAAAATAAAATAACTGTCTATCCCATACGCCTACTGGATGTCTTCCCCGCCCTAGAAAATGTATAAGTCGTATCCATAACCCAAACATCTACTCTCAATGCAAGTCAGCTAGCTAGAACCATCACTACTACATATGTTTCGTCATACGTGCTATTCGTTCGATGGCCATTCGAGAGCGTCAGCTCGTGCCATGACATGAACTCACTTGGTGTCGTATCACAAAGTGTGTCAAGGTCATCGGAGTCATGATAATAATTCCGTAACTGAGATACGTTACCTAGAGCTAACTTGAGTACACATATCATGGTGTCGATGCCATCATCGACTATACCTGAGGCAATTTCCGAGCTCATCTAACTAAGTTCACACAAGCAAGAGCACAAATAAATATATTTAAACCAGTTATACAAGGTAAGGTATACTTGCCTACAACTTCGAAATGTGCAAACAAACCTACGGTACCTCCTGTCTCGATCGTATTGTCACGGGAACCTACAAGTATTTACAAGTACAACATGTTAAAGCCTACGCTATGGTATGTTAAGTAACAACAATCAACCCTCATGATCATGACTTGATCATGAAGTCCAAGAAGTTATTCAACAAATATCCATAGGCTAGGGTTAGCATTTATATGGCTTATACTCACAAGAATGACCTTGTACCCTTTTTTGGAATCATGGTTGACCTATGAGTCAAATCTTACAAGGGTGGTTAACAAGTCGTCCTCGCGTCGAACTAAATGGTCATGAAATATAATACACAAATTGACATAACAACTTGAGCTTACATATCGTGGAACGGATTCTGATGTTTGGTTGGCAATTTTTTTTATCATGATGTACTGTAATGGCGATTACAAACTTAATTACTTTAATCATTTTCTATTGAAATAAATTATATCACAGAACCTATGTAATCTGAATTACATTACACCCTCCAACTTTTAAATTATATTTTTGTCCTGATTAACAAAATATCAAATCCTCAATTCCGACAGCAGGTCTAAAAAAATTGTAATCCCCTTCTCCCATCCTTCCTCCGGAGTGGGAAGCAGCCCGCAACAGAGCCTGACCCCTCCCTCCTCCGCTCCCCGTCGTCGGTTGGAGCTCCAAAAACCCTTGGGAT
>JANAVB010016599.1:14604895-14647395 GCA_029216955.1 Iris pallida | reverse complement strand
AGTTGTTTACTAAAGAAATGATCTACAGAGACAACTCCATCCTGCCAGAGATACCGTACCTCATCAACAACGATGACAACTATCGGCTGGATATCCTCCCTTCCGAGAGCGAGGTTAAAGGCGCAGTGTGGGCACTAGATGAGCATAGTGTGCCAGGACCCGACGGTTTTTCTGGGGTATTCTTTCGCACTTGCTGGGATATCATCAAGCATGACATTCATGAAACGGTCACGGCCTTTTTCCAGGGAGCTACTTACCCTAGAGCCATATCGAGCGCCAACCTGATCCTTATCCCCAAAAAAGACAACCCAGAGACATTTCGGGACTTCCGCCCTATCAGTCTCTGCACATTCACCAACAAGATTATCTCTAAAATCATCGCCTCCCGTATGTCAGACATTCTTCCCAAGATTATCTCCGAGGAGCAGAGTAGATTTGTCAAGGGTAGAAACATCCAAGATAATATTATGCTGGCTCATGAGCTCATCACCTGTATGAAGTTCCCAGCGAAGGAAGGCAACATAGCTATCAAACTAGACATGAAGAAAGCTTATGACAGGCTAGATTGGCAATTCATGATCTGGGTTTTCAGGGCCTTCAGATTTTCAGAAATGTGGACCAACATAGTATGGAGATCGATCAGTAACTCATGGTTCTCCACGGTCATTAATGGGCAAGTGGATGGTTTCTTTAAATCTAGTCACGGGGTTAGGCAAGGTGACCCATTATTGTCCACCATCTTCATCATTACGGCAGACGCTTTGAGTAGACAGCTGAACTGTATGATTAGAGCCCCAAACTTTCAGCATTTCCACACTGTCAGCGATTGTCCGATTATCACTCATCTAGCCTATGCCGACGACATCCTTATTTTCTCCTCTGGGGACGTTGGCTCGGTGGAGGTGGTCCAAAACACGATTAAGAAGTACAACAAGTGCTCCAGACAAAAGGTCAACCCCGCCAAGAGTGTGATCTACGCCCATCACGACATTAAGAATGAGCTAGCGGCCAGCCGTTCCAGCATCACCTCTTTCGCCGTCGATCACCCTCCGTTCCACTACCTTGGCTGCCCGCAAGTTTATGGTAGAGCTAACGCTGGCATTTTTGAAGACCTGATTAACAGAATCAGGAAAAAAATTGAGGGGTGGCACAATGCTACTCTATCCCCAGGCAGAAAGATGATCCTCATCAAACATGTTCTCACCTCCGTCCCCATTTATACCTTGGCAGTGTGCTCCCCCTTAAGAAAGTTCTCACTTTGATTGAAGGCATCATCACCAATTTCTTCTGGGGTCACAGTGAAGGCCACGCCAAGCATCACTGGGCCAGTTGGGAATCCATGGCGAAACCCACGGATGAGGGGGGCCTAGGATTCACCAAACTCTCCTACATTGTTGACGCCTTCTCTATGAAACTGTGGTAGAAGCTTCGTTCTAGTCAAAACTTATGGGCTAGATTCATAAAGGTCAGGTACTTCAAACATATTTATCCATCGCTGGCTATCTCCAATAGCAGATCATCTGCAGCTTGGCGACGAATTCTAACGGGGCGATCCATTATTGATCCGGTGATAAGGCTCCAACTAGGTAATGGCAAATCTTTGACCTTTCTAGAACGTTGGACGGGAGACACCTTGCTCCCCAGCCTCCTGACGGCTCCGGGTCACATCAGGATCAAGGATTTGTGGGACCAACCAGGGAATGATTTGAATTGGAGCCAGATCCAGGACTGGGTTGGGGAAAAGGCGGTAGAGAGCATTCGCAACAACGATCTTAAGCTTGGCCTCGAGCCCGATGTGATGAGGTGGTCGGCCGAAGCTTCTGGCTCCTTCTCGGTCAGATTGGCGAGAAGAGTGGTTCGGGGTATTGTAACATCATCCTCCACCATCGTTGCCTTCTGGCAGACCTGCATCCCCAAAAAATGGTCCTTCCTTATTTGGAGAGCATCTCATAAAAATTGCCTACTGATGACAATCTCAACACCATTGGGTTCATCCTGGCGTCTGCGTGTAATTGCTGCTCGGAACGTCAGACCGTAACCACCAACCATATTTTCTGTCAAAGGGATTTACCTATCCAGGTTTGGAGGGTCCTCTTTCAGCGTTGCGGGCAGCATCAAAGGGGTGGGCGCTTCAACGATCTTTTGGTAGGATGGACCTCTACTTCCCACGGTCACCAGATCGTCGCGACGGCTGCTACGTGGGTCCTCTGGAAGAATCACAATAAGGCGAGATATGAAGGTTACCTATACTCCGCAGACCTGCTAATTAAAGAGGTTATTCGACAGTGCCGAAAGATCAGATCCATCTGCTCGCACGGCCATACTCTCTTTTGGAACTCTCTTTTCTCCTAGCCCTCGGTATTGGCTTCTTTTTGTTTGGGCTCTGTTCTCGGCATAGGTTCTTTGGGCCTTCGTATTTTTGGTGCTGAGTGGCTCACCCCTTTCTTGTTGTATTTTGCTTTTTGAGCTTACTTGTAAAGGCTTCAGCATTTTACGCCTTGAATAAAAAAAGGGGTATATATATATATATATATATATATATATATATATATATATATATATATATATATATATATATATATATAGGGTGACGATGGAGGCATGAATCATAGAACAAAGGTTGAGATTTAATGTGCTTGTCCACAGGAGATCTAAGAGAAAGTTCACGCTTTGCTCCCTCTCTCTCTCTCTCTCTCTCTCTCTCTCTCTGTAACCCCTCTTCCTAAAATTTTGAAAATATTTTTTATTATTTATTTGAAATAAATGCTAATTTTTGGAATTTTATAAATATTTAATTAAATAATTATTATTATCAACGACCTTAGTCATGGTTAAGTTTTGGAGTGCAAGATGACTAGAAATTATGGCACGGATAGTGCAGTCGTGTGCTTTGACTAAAATTTTAGCTATGGTAGGAAAGGCCGAGCCATATGTGTGTTCTTTCTAGAAAAACTAATCAAAGTTGCGACTTAACCCCTTTAGACGATTTAATTAATTATTATTAAGATTATTTGAGTTTTATGGGATCCGGTTGTACCAAATTAGTCTGGACTTGACCCGAACCAAACCCAAACCCAAGTAGCCATGTAGTGCAACCAATGGCGTCCATATAGATATATAGATATGTGTATATATTAGTAGTTTATTTTTTATAACCTAGTGAGTAATTTATGAAATTGCATATTAAAATATAATATATGCATTATTTGCTATTCTAATATATATTTACCTTGGAAAATATGATAAATAATTTTCTTATGTATCCTTGTGCATTTTTGGGATTTTAGACTGCATATGTATATTTATATGTGTGCTTAGCTAATAATTGCCTATTTGATTTTATTATTGATTATAAAGGTTGGTAAATCTATATATAACCTATAAGGTGTTATTTTATTAAAAGTAATAATTTATTTTTGGAGATAGGATAATAATTGCTACAAACTATATTTTTCTATTTTGTATTAATGGGTTAAATGCGTAGAATATAGAAGTGTATCTATATATAGATATAATAGTTATATATATAGAAGTATAAAGAAAAGAAAAGAAAAATAGAAAAAGAAAAAAATAACCCAGCCAGGCCAGAGCCCGACCCCGATGGTATACCCGACCCCCTCTATCACATGTTGCCGAGTATAAAACAGGAGGGGAAAGGAAACAAAACCTTACCCTGTCGAAACCCTAGCGCCAACCCTATCCCCGTGCACCCCTGCCCCTCGCCGGCAGCAGCGCGCCACTACAGCGCCGTCCTGAGCCAGCGAAGCTAGCCAAAAAATGCACAACCGCAGCTGCAACACAGCCAAGATAGGGAATACTGACAGTGAAGTACTCCAGTTTTCGATCAATTTCCTATTCACTTCTTCAATCGTTTTCGAATCCGTAAAATCCAATCTGTAGCCTACCTAACCCCCTTTAAACCTTACTAATTAGTTTGGGTTGCGTCGATCTCGTTTCGACAAAAAAATTGGTCGAAAATAGAAAATAATCACAAACCATTCTAACAGTCCCGAAGGTTAAAACCCTAGTTTGGACGGTGAATTACCGCCAATCCAGAGAGAATTTAAGGAATCTATTTTAACAGAGTTATAGATTATATGAACAGGATTTAAACCTCATTATCACTTTTAATTCTAGATGACTATCCAGTGAAATAAATCCTTAGGAAAATTAAGAAAAGTATACGTAAAATAGTTTTTAAAATTGAAAATTTTATCGATACGACGTGCGTCCCGACAAACCGGACGAAGTGGTCACAAAAGGTGAGCATCGAAAGACGTGTAAAGATGTCGTCGACGTGTGGGATTCGACGGAACTCGATTTTGCTGTGTGTGTGCGACAAAATTGAGGCATATCCGACGAGATACCCCGTATCGGCCCTTTTCTAAAATTGCCAATTACTTTGTGCACGTTAGGCATCTCGAAACAAAACTTGGGCCAACATGACCGTGTCATTTTTCTGGTCCTGTATGCCAATTTTTGTCCGATTCTGAGAAGGTCGACAGGAACGCTATTTTGGCGGGCCCGCGATACGATCCAACGGACGAATTTGTGCACGACCCGCTGGAATCTAACTTTGGATAGACGGATGAGTTCATATAGTCAAACCGAACTTATAGACATAGTTTGAAGACTTTAGAGAACATAGATACTGATACGCTTTTCGGTGCAATGTGGGTCCAACGACGAACATTGTTTTGACCTGAAATTACGATTTTGCTCATGTGTCCAGAATTGGACTTTTTGGTAGACATTTTTAGATTTTTTTATACCAAACATGTTGGTGATGTCTGTTTCAGCATCCGAAGACTGTTGCACGAGTTGGACATTTGTGGCTCACTGAGTAGTTGGGTATTATCGATTTTACCAGCAAAGGACCCGACACGAGTATATTTATTGTTTGTTTTCAATATTGTTAATTCCTATATCACACTGTTAAGTTATATCATACTTGATTCTTGACACACTCGTTACATGATGGCACTTCATATTTTTCTGTACATGCCATGCTTTCTCTCTTGTACTTAGTGTTGGGACGGAGAGGTACTAAATAGATATGAGATCGGACCTTAGCCCATTTATATTTTCTGTACAGTAGACCTTGATAAATAATGTAGACCTTATTAAATAAAGTAGACCTTGATAATTAACTTAGACCTTGTGGTGTAACTACCTCAGACCGATCAAATATCGAAAGAGTACTTCAAACACATAGATAGTTATATTCTCATGTTCTACTCGTTACTTGCTTCTTGTCTAGATATTCTCATCATTTATTTTATGACTAACCTTGTCTTATAGTCGTTAACATATACTTGAAACAACATTCAATAAATTTTACTCGTTCCATTCAGGACTGGAAACAAACATTTTTCAGGTTATTCGCGACTATTGTTAGCCATGGAAAGATACGGGTATACTTGCAGGTCAAAACCTAGAAGACTAGTAGATAGTTAGATAGATTAGTGGTTTTATTTTTATTATGTGAGACATTATACTTGGATTAAATATAAACTTTGAAATGTTGTAAAATAATTTAGTTGTTGTGAATGAGAAATAATAATTGTTTTATGAGCATTTTATTTTATTATGGCCTGGACATCGTTCTACCGCCGACATTGCGGCGTAGCCTGGCTTGGACACGCACTCGTATCCCAAAAAGCGGGTGCAGGTCGTGACACACATACACACACACTCTCTCTCTCTCTCACTATATATATATATATATATATATATATATATATATATATATATATATATATATATATATATATATATATATATATATATATATATATATATATAAACTTTGAGAATATATATATATATATATATATATATATATATATATATATATATATATATATATATATATATATATATATATATATATATATAAATATATATATATATATATATTTATATATATATATAAACTTTGAGACATTGTACTTGGATTAAATATAACTTTGAAATGATGTAAAATAATTTAGTTGTTGTGAATGAGAAATAATAATTGTTTTATGAACATTTTATTTAATTATGGCCTGGACAACATTCTATCGCAGACACTGCGGCGTAGGCTGGCTTGGACACGCACTCGTATAACGAAAAGCGGGTGCGGGTCGTGACACTCTCTCTCTCTCTCTCTCTCTCTCTCTCTCTCTCTCTCTCACTCTTTCTCTCTCTCTCTCTTTCTTTCTTTCTCTCTCTCTATCTCTCTCTTTCTATATATATGGGGTGACGGGGTGGAGGCACAAATCATAAAACAATGTTGAGATTCAACGTGCTCGTCCGTAGGAGATCTACGAGAAAGTTCGCACTTTGCTCTTAGGGCTTCGTCATATGAGACAGAAAAGTAGAGATCTGATCGATGAGTCATCAACTTCTGTTAGGAAGATTGCTAGGGATTGGTGAGTGATTCATTGTTATCTCTGTCATTACTTCTTAAGTGTGGTGATAGGATTAAACCTATTAGGACAAAGGGTTCAACATTGGTTTTTTTTTATCAATCTTGTAATTTTATTCGATTTATATAGATTTGGATTTGTCCAGGTGACGTAATCATCGTTATATATTATCTTTATCGTTGCTTGGTGTTCGTTAGACGAGGGTTTGTTACTTCAGGTTGGTCGGCCTAAGTTTTTGTTGCGATAATATATCATAAATGATATTAGAGCACTTGTAGGACGTGTTTGATTTCCAACATCTAGTATCAGGGCGAGGTTCTTTCGTTATGGTCTGATGCCATCATCTGATATCAGAGCTGTTGGAGTTCTAACAACCATATCTACGGAGCAAATGAGTACTCGTATGATCACCCTCATAGAAAAAAACTGGAAGATTTGGAAGCCGAGGATAGATGATCTACTCTGGTACAAGGGCTTACATGGTCTGTTGGAGGGTGATAGCGCACAACCATCCGATAAAGCTGTTGAATGACTGGATCGGAAGGCCATGGGATTCATCCGCCAATGGCTAGATGACTCGATGTTTCACCACGTGTCTATGATTAATTCGACAAAAGCATTATGGAAGAAGCTGTGTTCGATGTATGAAAGGAAAACGACTGACAATAAGGACTTTTTTATTTGTCAACTCGAAGTACGCGGAGGGTGTCTCGGTGATACAACATTCGAACGGGGTTCAGGGTATCATTAATCAGCTGTCTGCGATAAAGATGGTGATTGATAATGATTTTCAAGCCCTACTACTTTTAATTTCTCTATCGGAATGCTGGGAGATGTTGGTGGTGTCGGTGAGCAACTCTGTATATTATCTTAGTGATTTTTATGTACTTTTGAGTTCCTACTTTTTTATATCGTTGATTATGCACTAGTTTGTATTAGTTATGGTTAAGCCTCTTTCAGACTTCCATATTATCTCAGTGATTTTTATGTACTTTTATGCTACTGCTATTGCTATTTATTTTAGTTCTACTTCTATTACTTTATTTGTTGGCCTTGTCATTACTTCATTTCTTGGTATTGTTATACTTTATTTGTTTGTTGTTTATGCTCACTACTTCCGGAGGGGGAATCCATTTTATACAAATGACAAAACAGGAGAAGAGTATACCAAATACACTCGAGAATCGAAAGAAATTGCAATGCTCAAAAGTTATAAAATTTTAAGTTATTATTTTTTATATTATTTGGTATAAACTTAAAATTTTCAAATATCAAAATGGGGGTGATTATTGCCCATTGGTCATAGTCATACCTAATTTTGATAATCTACATAACCTTTGGTTGATACACAAATAATACGATGCTACAGGTACAAAAATAGAACGTCTACTTCTACACAGCTACCACTCATCGTCTTTATCAAACAAAGACTGTAGATGTTGATCAAGACATTTTTTATATTTTATTCTATTTTTTTATTTTATTGAGTCTATGAAAAATATGAGATCGATCGGATTGGCAACTGGCTATGCTACTAAACTCCACTTTCGAAATAGCCTACCTATCCATAAATATTCTATTCCATATTCATACTAGCCAATATCCAATACCCAAAAAGCCCAGTACACCCAAATTATTCTTCATTAAGAACACAAACTTGTCAGGAAACTAACCATGAGCATTCGACCAGAGTTCAACCTGAACTCTGCCCGAATTCGGTCAGGGTAGTTCCTGAAGACTTGTGGTCTTCCTGAAGATCGACAACCAACTTTTGAATTAAAAAAATATGGACTCGAACTCATGCCGAGTTCGCCCATAAAAATGCTATAAATAGATGAGAAGTTTCCATTCCAAATTACTCATTAATTCTTCTCTTCTTTATCTATTCAGGCATTCAAGAGCTTTACACTTTCATATCTAGATTTTAACAACTCCTAGCCAAGCCAAGTGTCATTCCGGTTTGATCTAGAGTTTGGTTCGAGTTTGTAAAGAAGGCTTCCAAAAATGTTCTAGTTTTTAAAGTTTATCTTATTTTAAGTTGCGAGTCCTTCGGATAAAAACTCGTGGTTGTAAGAAGCTGCAAGCGCTTCAGATTTAAAGCTTGTGCCATAGTGTATTAACATCGAGCAAGAGTACTCAAGCCTGGACTAGTCCTCTCAAAGGAAAATCAGTATACATTATTGTGTCATGAGTTTGCATTTCTGATGCTCTGTACTTTACGTATTTAATTTTTATATACTTTGTTATCATCTGCCTAGCATTTATCATCTGTGACACTGCATATAATTTTTTATTTGGTAATCATCTTTCCACTGCACACATACACTATATTTACCCCTCTAGGGGTGCTCAATGTTCCTACAATTGGTATCAGAGCGGGTTATACTTACACATAACACTCTAGAAAGTATATATGGCAGCCGTGAAATCAATATTCACAGTTGAAGAGCAATCCATAAATAGATCTCCTCGATTTGATGGTACAAACTACACATATAGGAAAACACACATGAGTTTTTTTAAATCACTTGACTTTGATCTTTGGTCGATAGTTATGGACGCTAAAAAATCGGCCATAATTATGATTTATGGTAATCTAGTAGATAAACCACACGAGAGATACACTGACCAAGAAAAGAAATAGGCTAGTCTAGATGCACAAGCCATCAATGCTTTATTCTGTGCCATAGACAAGACTGGATTCAATAGAGTATCTACATGTGTCACTTTGCACAAAATCTGAAAACGTCTTGAGGTAACTCATGAAGAAACTTCACAAATGAAGGAATCCAAGATCAGTAGACTGACACAATAGTATGAGGCTTTTTAGATGAAGCCAAATGAAGCAATCATACAGATGTTCACACATTTTTTAGATATAACTAATCCTCTATCTTCTCTTGGTAAAGATTACATTAACCATGAAAAGATCAGGAAGTTGCTCAGAGGACTGACCAAGAATTGGAATCCGAATACTACAACAATCATTGAAGGAAATGATCTCACCACAATGTCAATAGAGACATTGATGGGCAAACTCATGACCTATGAGCTTGACCTACAAGAATTTGAATAGGAAGCCCCAAAAGAAAAATCTATCGCCTTTAAAGTACAAGCCAATAGGTTCTCAAGTGAAGATACTAACGATGAAGATTCATATGGTGATAAACAAGCCCTACTGGTCAAAACTTCAAGAAGTTCTTGAGGTTTGAGAAATCAAACTGAAAGAATAAAGACGCACAAAAAAGCAATAAAGAAGAAATTATATGCTATGGATACAAAAAGACCGGACATATCAAGAAGGACTGCCCAATAGCCAAAAAGAGCAATCGATACGACCGATCAAGCAGGAATCAAAAACTGGTTGAAACTATTCAAATACCAACATCTATAATAAGAGCAAGACCAGTGAATTAGAAGAAAAGAAAAGACTCAACAGCTCAGCAAATGTCTGCTTAATGGCATTTAATCAGGTATTAGACAATCGTCAATATAATAACTTTACTTTCGACGAACTCTCTGATGCTTTTAGCGATCTACTTGACGAACACAAAAATGTGGTAGAGAAGTACAAGCAATCTAGAAAAGAGATAGAAGCATACACAACTAAAGTGGATAGATTGTCTAAATTATTACAAGAAATAAATGAGACATCTACCACAGGTAATACGGAAGAAATAGCTAACATCAAGCTAAGTCTTCATAAGGCTCAATGTATGGTTGAAAAGAGAGATACACTATGCAAAATTGCTTGCTCTAATGACTCTGAAAAGAGATTACAAATTAATACTGAACAAAAGCTGAAAGATGTGACAGAGAAATAAATAGCAGCTTGTTCAAGCTCTAAAAGTTAGAGATAAAGCTAGGCAAACATGTTGCTCTTGTTATACTTGTCATGCCTCGATTCGCGGAATCATTTTTCCTCGCTTTGTTTTACGTCGAATCGTTCGTCCTCGCTAAGGCATGATGTTGTACAAGTCTAGAGTTGCACTTGTACAAGACGTACTCGTGTACATTTTATAAAAGAGATATTTTGAATAGAGATTCACAACAAGTTCATAGAGAAGTTGTATAACACCGATATGGTCTGAAATAAGCTCTTTATAGTAAAAAATTGCATAAAAAATATAAGGCTCTCAAACAGCCGAGATAAAATACCAAATTTGACTATAACTGCAAAAATATTGAAATAACATACAACTTATTCCATACATCGTACCCTTTTATTAAAAATGCGGCAATAACTACCTTCAGCAAAATGCCTTTTTCTTCAAGTGGAAACTTCAAGGAAGTGTGAAGCTTCTAAAGGATCGGACAGTATGCCTTCAGCGTCTAAGATTATCCACTAGGTTCCCGGCACCTGTGGAGACGAGGGTCAATAAATTACAACATATGTACTGGTGAGCGGCCGTAACCAATCTCACCATAAATCAATAGTAGTAAATTATATGAAGTATACTATTGGTTTGTGATCTTTCTATCTTGCCTTTAGGTCCATTAAAAATTTATATTTGATAGGAAACATAAGCATCGCATATTGATGAGAGAAACATAAGCAATTCATATTGTTCACTAATTTGGTAAATCTTGCCCACAGTCGATAGCTATTATTGTATATTTATGAATAACACTTACTCTGACTGCATAAGACATTGTTATCAATGATACCTGTTTATATGAAGGTCACTGGCGACACGCCATCTTGGACCGTCTTATTGGTATAACGGCGCCCCATACAGTACGAGTAGCTAGCCCCACTAAAGGTCTCGTATACCGATGTCAGTACGTCGGCATCAATCCTTGTTCCCCTAGGACCAACCGGGTCCATGGCTGCAGATTGTCATTCGAGGAACTACCTTGTGCACAAGTTGTCCATGACCATGTACGTAATGCAACTTAGCTAATAAGAGACATGACATGCATGATAATAGCATCTCCCACATATAAGTTGTAGTTCTCATTTCGTTTTGCCAACTTGCCTTGAGCCGTAGACTCGCTTACCCATTTATCCAACCAAGTGACTATTCATTTTGTGTTACAATTCTTTCGAACTGAAGTACGATATACTTACCGTCTAATAATTGGTTCTTTGTATCACATGTTCAAAAATTCATATCGCAGTATACAAGGCATCATTTCGATTTGTAACATAAACCTAGCCATGTGATAATTTATTTTTTATTATCTTTGTGGGTTCTTACTAGACATCTTTTATTAAACACCAAACGCAATAACAAGTCATCCTTTGTTAAGCGTGATGGTTAACGATCATCGAAGGATCAAAGCCACCACTACAAGAAAAAGCATATTTTACGGCAACGTCTTATGGAAACATAAAATGTTGCCATATAACATAGTCACAATACGGCAACATTAATATTGCCTTAATACACACGTTTGTTTATGGCAACAAATAATGTTGCCTATAATTGTCAACTTTATATGGTAATAAGGAAGCATGCCATATTTAATGGAAACGTTTATGGCAACAATAACGCGTGCCATATTTGATCGCAATATATTATGGCAAGCTGGATTTGTGACATAATATATTACGATCAAATATGGCAATATTTTATATTGCCATAAAATAATTAATTTATGGAAGAAACGTTGCCCCAAAATATGTAATATATTTTTCATCCATGAACAAAATAAATATGGTAATATTTTATTTGTTTACTTATGGAAACTTTTTTGTGGTTTAATGAGAATAAAAAAATTTCGTGTCTATACATAAGACCTGCGGGAACATAAAAAGTTGAAATATTTTTCCTCCTTTATTATTTTGCCAAATCCTAATTCCTATTCTCTCTCAATCTAGGTCTCTCTTTAAACTTTGGTTCTCTTTATCCCTTCAACCTAGGTCTCTCTTCCCCTTCTTCAACCTAGGTATTTCTTTAACCTCTATTTCTATTTTGTTTTTTTGTTTCTTTCAATTATGGATTTCATTTGGGAACAAGAAGTTTTGGATTTTGGGTTCTGAGCGCCTCTAGTAGAAGGTCTCTGCTGCCATCGAGTACGAGTGATCGACGACTGATCCGTATGGATAATTATTTAAAATGTTGCTTTATTTTGTGTTCTAATTTTTGGTTAATAAATGCGTTTGATCAAATTGTGAAAATTTTCTCCAACTAAATTACTCCGGAACACACGATAAAAATTTTCTCCTTAGTTTTCTATATTACTCATGGACCCTGAACCTTCAAACCTTCTATTATCACTTCTTCTAAAAAGATTTAGAGGAAATAAGATTTGATAAATTTTTTGATAATGAGTTTGTAAATATTTTTCTAAATATTAGTTAGGTTTGTTTTTGACTTGATTATCATCCTAATAGTTCTACAATATACTGTTGAATATTTTACCATATATCCATGAAGATAAAATAAATCTTTTCTTTGTTTAGGATTCAATTCACTAGAATCGGAATATTCTTTTAATTATCTATGGAAGGTTAAGATTTTTTTTTACAGTCATATATGAAAGGTTGAGAACCATATATGCATATAATATTCTTTTAATTATCTATGGAAGATTTTTTTAGAGCCATCTTTGGAAGGTTGAGAACCATATATCCATAGAATATTATTTTAATTATCTATGGAAGATTTTTTTTTACAGCCACCTGTGGAAGGTTGAGAACCATATATGCATGTAATATTATTTTAATTATCTATGGAAGATTGTTTTAGAACCATCTATAGAAGGTTGAGAAGCATATATACACATAATATTCTTTTAATTAATCTATGGAAGATTTTTTTTACGACCATCTATGGAAGGTTGAGAACCATATATGCATGCATGAGAATAAACTTAAAAAATATTTATAATGATGAAATTGTATATATTTCACAAACATATTTTTATAAATGTGAGGTTGTCATTGCAAATAGAACAGTTTTAGGCCAATGAATGAGTTTGGTTGTAAATAGATTATTTTCATTAGTTTTTATCTTTAAAATAAAATATTTATACAAGTTTTATCTGTTATAACCATTCATATAAAAAAAATGAAGCATAGGAATTTGCAATACCTTAAAATATAATTTTTTATTAACATTTTTTGGTCTATAGGCTAATTTTATTGTTTATCCATACCAGGGTATATAAAGTTTGTATAGCTGTGAATTGGCGCACCACAACTATCAAAGAAATCTTTTCAGACATGTTATATATATGGAGGGAACAAGGAGGCAATAAATTTAAGTTTAAGTTGGGGGTGTCAAGTACCTATTTGAATTTTGAACCTCATATAAAAGAGGAATTGTGCCTCATAATGTTGGATATGATAAGTATGGATTCCTAGCGTAGTTGGTTATATGTAATATTAATGATGTAGTACTAAATCTACCATATTTAATTAGAACTTATTTTTTTTATTTGAAGTGTACAAAATGAATTATTATCTAGTTTAATATTTGGTTAATGATCTACTTAAATTTTAGCAAATGAATTTAGTTGATATTTCAAATATTGGCATCTATTAATTGTCACATTTTGTCGATTAGGGCAATAAATAGTAAAAATTAATTTTTTAAATATGGAATCCGGCAGTTGCCTTACGTTCTCAAACATGACAATAAAGACATGCCCAACGAAGAATTGCCATATGGGATTGCAATATATGACAATATATAATGCCATATAATGCTAGTAGTTTACGACAACAAAATATTGCCATTAAAATAAATAAAATATTTTGCAACATAATCTTGCCATTTATGGACTGATGATATACGACAATAATATATTGCCATATATTGTTTGAAATTATGGCAACTAAACATTGCCATTAATAATAATCTTTAAAGGCAACAAAAAGATTTATTATAAGGCAACAATTAATTGCCGTAAACTAGTTCCTTATATGACAATAATTGGAAGATGCCGTAAATAAGCAATACTGTCGCAACCTTTTACGGCACGCTATGGCAACATCAAATTGTTGCCTTATTTGTGTTTTTGTGGCAACAATTTCATTATTAACGGTATTTTAAGGTTGTCGTATAATGGATTAGTTTGAGTAGTGCACTCACATGTAGGTGAATTACCGAGAGAAAGAGATCTTCCATGCAACATCAAGCTTGGTTCACTACGTTAGTACCTGCATTGGCACCAACGTCTGGTCAGCATATTTCTTTCTCTTTCTCTCAGTGATTCGATATGAATGCGCAGACGGTAAAAGTAAATCCATGAAAACATGCATCGAAAACAATAACGAAAATGCACACAAAAACCAACAACGAAAGTGACATCGAAAACCAACAGGGCTACGGTCTTGGGACAAGCAACTATTATATAGAATTATTACCCCCAGACGTGCGCCACTGCATCTTGGGCATCATTTCAAAAGATTTTAATCCTTAACGAGGAAAGGATCTCAATTCATTATCTCGCGATCTTGGTAAAGCTTTTCCAAGTAAATTTTCCCTAATCTTATCCGACTCAACCATTCGGCCGCTAGCCCGATCCATGCTCCGCAACGGAATCAGGACACTACATATTGATACACTAACAAAAAGTTTTGTCCCCAAAACTTAAACACAAACCCACCTACATCGAATAACGAAGGAAATTTTCCTTCATAACTTTTCAAGCTCCCAAATCAACTCCTTGACGGAATGATTCTGCCAAAGCACTCAAACCAAAGGAACAACTCGATTCCGCAACACCTTGTCCTTCATGTCCATAATCTGTATAGGCTCTGTCACATCCCGCTTCCCAGAATTAAATGGTGACGTCATAAACACATCCCCAGGCTACGCACTGAATTCGTGATTGTCGTCCGTAACCATCAGAATGGAAAATACAAGGACCTACATTGCAATACACATATTGTAACTTATTATACATGAAACCTTTTCTAAGGATATATTGTCTTACAAGTTCATTACAACAAGGTAATTCACATAAACTAACTACAACAGTACGATCATCTCTTGAAAGTCTTCAGATAACTACTCCTCGACGTACAGCGGTAACGCCTCGGCAGGAACGTCTTCTTCTTCTCCTAGTGGACAAATACTAGGTCGTTTAGAAACGACAAGCAAGCTCTCGGCCAAGAACGGTGAAAAGTAAAAGAAATATGAAATAAAATAAGACATAATAGTTTTATAAAGTAGTCATATTGAATGAAGTATTATGTTAATGTGTGAATATTATGTTTCTCTTATCCAGATAGGCGTGATGACAGGTAATTTAATTCAAAAGGGAAATAAACCTAACATGGAATGCAACATTGGAGAACAACCCCTGAATATTCATCTAAATGATATTCCATCAACAATCCCGTTAACCCGGAATCAGGTTGTGAATTTGGCAGCACGGTGCTTAGTATCCGGCCTGGAGCCTCCCTTGGGCTTAACAATAATCTATTCAATGTTACTGTCGAAATAGATGTAATAATCTGGAGCATCCCTTGGGCTTAGTTTGCCTCCCTTGAGCAAACAAAAATAAGAGCCTCCCTTGGGCTTAGTTTGCCTCCCTTGAGCAAACGAAAATAAGAGCCTCCCTTGGTCTTAGTTTGCCTCCCTTGAGCAAACAAAAATACGTGAGCTAAGCCTCACAAACTCGATTCGCATGGCCTTACGAACGAGTGGAAAAATTTACTGAACAGCTTTTTAAATTAATTATGTTATGTGACTATTTAGGGATATCCAGGTTGTTCTCCCCCGCCCAATGCTTCCTAACTGTTACTAAGTACCATTCCTAAATGATTTTAGGTCTTAAGTACTAAACCGTTATTTCCTTAAAGTCGGGAATTTTGACTCTCTTAGAATTTCCACAAATTTCGGTAGAGTCTTCTTTGTATCGGGTGACTCCGAAAATTCACAAGTGACAAATATATGACATAATTAAAATTCGAGTTCGCCGACACCTTCGGTGGAGCAACTCTCAACACCGGAACCACGTAGGTATACATATCGGGTTCGCCGACCCCTTCGGTGGAGCAACCATCAACACCAAAAACTCATGCAAGCATCATATATACATACAAACATACTGAAATAATAACTTTCTTAACATTGTAATCAAGCAAGCAAGCATTTCAGTTTATTTATTTCTGATTATTGCAATTTGCTCTGTTTATAGACAAATCAAGTTCTCGGAACAAAAATTGTTAGCGACATGAGGATATATAACATCTAACTATCAACCGATGTCACTAATTATTAAATTATTTATATGCTCCTTTAAAGATGCAATTAAGGAAAAGAAAATTGAGAATTAATAGGGGGTAGGGTTACCATAATATATAGGTACCCAAAAATACCTATTTTAACTAATAATCATGCCGAGACATGTTAATTAAGCACAATCTTAAATAGGGACAGAATTGAAATAATATATTAAAATTAAAACTAACTCTTATTTGTGCATGCCATAATAAGGGAGAAAACTCTTATTTACACATGACATGTCAAAGAATATAAAAATTCATATGTAAGGATTTTCCTTTAAGCATATATATGGAATCCCTAAAGTATGTCAAAACTTATAGGTGTCCATGAAAATTTTAAGTAGTTGTGTTTGTGTCCACGCAACACGTCAGGGTGTGTACATGTGTGATTGATATATACAAACATATTGTCAAGTTGATTTCAACCAACAATATTTAAATTTTCTTGCAACTATATGTGTCCATGTATACCTAAATACACGTGTTTGTATTATCATTTAGTATTAAAGAGTGAGTTTAAACATAAGTTTATTCACATAAATCTATATATATATATATATATATATATATATATATATATATATATATATATATATATATATATATATATATATATATATATAAATATTAAAAATATAATAATATATATATATATATATATATATATATATACATATATATATATATATCAAAATTTGAAATGTCCAATTTGTGTTATATCCTACATATGGCGCCTAATTTATAGGTGCAAGTATTAGTTGTGACCATGAATAGGTTTACATTCAATTTATTTGCTCATAAAACATGCCATCCTCAAAATATTGGGTTATGCCATTAATCTTCAAAAATTTCAGAATTTGAAGCTAACCCTAATAATTCCGAATAAATAAGAAAATTAACTTCATATTAATATCAAGAGAAGAGAGGGAGAAATGGAGAAAGAGAGAGAGGACTTGCCTTGGGTTGGAGATGACCTAGAATTCTCTACTAATTTCCTAATTTTAAACCCAACAACAACAAAAATCCTTGTTAGCAACTCTAACCTAGGTTTAAAGTTAGAAGAAAAGAAAGAAAAAAATAGAGATTAGGAAAAACGAATTTTAGAATTTACCTAGGTTTTTCTTTTTTTTTGGAAGTGGAAATGAAGGAGGAAGAAGAGGAGGAAGAGGAGGTGGCCGGAGAGGGGTGGCTGGCGACGGGCGGCGGCGGGCGGCAGATGGCAACGACGGGAAGGGCCGGCCAGCAGCTGTAGGTGGGAGTGGGGGAGGAGTTTATGTGGGGGGGTGTGTGTGTGTTGGAGAGAGAGAGGTCCTTGCTTTATAAGGAAAAAAAAGGTAAGGTGTCCTTTCTAGGCCTTTCTTAAGGGACACATGGCATGACATGTTTCATGCCATGGATGGGTTCTTCTTTTTTTGAAGAATACTAAAAAGCAATTTAGAGTATGACAGCCTCCTCTACATAAGACAAGTCAGCTTGTAGTCCCAACCGACCGAAGTTTACCACATGACTTGGATCATGTGCATACTTTCGTAGTTGAGAAATATAGAAGATATCGTGCACTTCAGCCAATGTCGATGGTAACTCGAACTGATAGGCAACTGGACCGACTCGCTTAAGGATTTCAAATGGTCTAACAAATCTCAGACTTAGCTTTTCCTTCGCACCGAATTGCATAACTCCATGCATCGGTGATACTTTCAAAATATATGGTCGTACACCATAAACTTCGACGGTCGTCGATGGGTATCCGTATAGCTTTTCTGCTGACTTTGTGCCATAAGTAACTTCTTCCGAATTATGTGGACCTTCTCGACGGCCTGCTCCACCATTTCCATGCCATGTACTTGTCGTTCATCGACTTCATCACAACAAATTGGAGATTGACATTTTCGTCCATGTAATGCTTCATACGGAGCCACTGTATACTCAACTAGTAACTGTTATTATAGGCAAATTCTGCTAGCGGCAAGTGAGTGTCCTAACTTGTTTTTAAGTCTATCGCACGAAGACGTAACATATCTTCAAGAATCTGATTTATCCTCTCAGTTTGGCTATCAGTTTGTCGATGGTATGCAGAACTGAATTTCAGTTGTGTTCCCATAGTTGAGTGCAAGCTGCACCAAAATCGTGATACGAATCTTTCATCCGGATTAGACACTATTGATGCTGGCATCCTATGTAATCGGACAATTTTATCCAAGTATAGCTGGACTAACCGATCGACGCTCCAAAAAAATTTATTGCGATAAAATGTGCTGACTTGGTTAATCGATCAACGATGGCCCAAATTGCATCATTCCCTCGCTGTTCTTCGGCAAGCCAACTACAAAATCTATTTTATATGATCCCATTTCTATTCTAGGATTACGAGATTCTGCATCTCCCCACCAGGCTCTGATGCTCTGTTTTGACTCGCTGACACGCTAAATACTGTAAGACAAAGAGGGCCATATCTCTTTCATTATGTGCCACCAAAAGGTTGTATGCAAATCTTTATATATTTTTGTACTTTCCGGGTGCAACGAATACTTGGCATAATGAGCCACCATGAAGATTTTTTTTGGAGTTCTTCATCCTTCGTGACACATAGCCTCCTTCGTAGTCATAATAAACCATCAACGTGCCTGATGAAGTCACCTGCTTCACCCTTCTCCATCATTTCGCCAATCTTTATCAAGAACTCATCCGTCTTCTGAGCAGTCTTATTCCTTTCCAACAAGCTCAGCTCAAGTTGAAGTTGAGCCAATTGTGCATTTCGGCCACGAATTTGGAGCTCAATTCCTATGCTCTCTAACTCTTCAAATATCCGTTTGTCAATACTGATTGATCCCACGAAGTTTTGACTCAACACATCCACTACCACATTACCATTTTTTGGGTTGTATGCGATCGTCAAGTCGTAATTTTTTATAAGTTCCAACCAACATCTTTGTCGCAAATTCAAATCCTTTTAAGTGAATATGTACTTCAGGCTCTTATAAACGGTGAAGATCTCGTAAGCCATTCCATACAAGTAATGCCGCCATAATTTCAATATAAACACTATCGCTACAAATTCTAAATCATGTGTTAGATAATTTTTCTCGTGCGGCTTAAGTTGTTTTGATGCATAAGATATCAATTTCCCTCTCTGACTCAATACACATACCAAGCCCAATCCGGATGCATCGTTGTATATCTAAAATCCCTCGACGCCGTCTAGAAGTGCAAGGATTGGAGCTGACATGAGACGTTGCTTCAGGTCTTGAAAGCTAGCTTCACACTCATCAGTCCAATCAAATACTACTTCCTTCTAGGTTAGCCGAGTTAAAGGCGGCGCCACTATTGAAAAATCCTTGACAAACTTTCTGTAGTAGCCTGCCAAGCCGAGGAAACTTCAAATCTTGCTTGCCAATGTGGGTTGCTTACAATCCACTATGCTTCAATTTTCTTTGGGTCAACAGACACACCTTCTACCAAGATAACGTGCTATAGAAATGACACTCTACTCATCCAAAATTCATATTTACTCAACTTGGCATAGAGCTGATTTTCGTAAAGGGTCTATAGTATCGTTCTTAAATGTGTTGCATGGTCTTCTCTGCTTTTTGAGTAGATTAAGATATCATCAATGAACACAACCACAAATTTATCCAAGAAGGGCGGAAAGACTCTGTTCATTATATCCATGAAGGCGGCAAGGGCATTGGTCAGTCTGAAGGGCATGACCAAGAATTCATAGTATTAGTATCTGGTTCGAAACATCATCTGGCTTGATCTTCAACTGATGATAGCCTGAGTGAAGATCAATATTTGAAAATACATATGCCCCTTGCTGTTGATCGAAGAGGTCATTTATCCGAGGCAATGGTTACTTATTTCGAATTGTAACTTTGTTCAGCTCACAATAATCAATGCACAGCCGCATCGATCCATCTTTCTTCTTTACAAATAGCACCGGAGCACCCCACGGAGAAACATTGGGTCTGATATATCCCCTGTCCAACAATTATGGTAATTGTACTTTGACTTCCTTTAATTCCGCAAGTGCCATTCTATACGGGACCCTTGAGATCGGACGAGTATCTAGAAATGTACCAATAGTGAACTTGATCTCTCGGTCCGGAGGTATTGTGGGTGTCTCGTCGAGAAAACACATCAGAGAAATTCTGCCATGATTTAGTGTTAGCTGAGTCTGCACCATTCTTGCGTTTGTCCCGAATAGAAGCAAGGTACCCTTCGCAGCCAGAATGTAACACTTGCCGGGCCGTAGTAGCCGAAATAACCATCGATGCCTTCGTCGACAAACTGGCCGAGTAAGAAAATTCTGTTTCCCTAGGTAGACGAAACACAACTCGCTTCTCCACACAGTTGATCATCGCACAACATGCCTTAACCAATCCATTCCCAAAATGATATCATATTCTTTGATATCCAATACGATTACATCCAACAATAGCTTTCTGTCTTCGATACATATGTAACCATCCCTACATATCATGTTAGTAGGCATCTATACTCCTGATAGAGTACTAACACTAAGATATACATTCAGCATTTACAATTTTATTTAATGTTCTTTAGCATAATTTTCAGATATGAAACTATGCGCGGCACCAGAATCAAATAAAGTATGTGCGGGAATGCTATTAAATAAAAATATACCTTTCATAATAGTATCTGATACAAGATCCTTCTTCTGATTCAATGCAAAGACTCAGCCCTGAGCATCGGGCCTCTGATTCTGTGTCGGCTGATGGGGTTATGGTGCTTGTCCATGATTCTGCTAGTATTGCTGATGTTGCTGTCTCGGAAGGTTGTGTTGGGTTTTTCCTCTTTGACAGTTTTGAGACATATGGTCGAATTGATCGCACTTGTAGCATCCTCCCTCTAAGACATGGCAGTCATTAGCAATGTGCCCTCTGTTATGGCACTTAAAGCAGAACGATCTCCTATGATTGGGTCGCTGATATCCGCCATGATTCTGGTGCTTTGGTGCCTAATATCTACCCATATTGATCGGTCTCTTGTTTTTGACATTCTGTACCGATGCTTGTTGTCACAACCTGCACCCACTTTTGGGGATGCGAGTACGTGTGCAAGACAACCTACGTCGCAGTGTCGGTGGTAGAATGTTGTCTATCCACAATGCTCAAAATCATATAAATGACAACTTCATTGCTCATTCACATTTTTAAATCAATTACAACATTTAAGATTTATTTTTGAAAGGAAATACAAAGTCTCATAAATCTATTACAATAATTTAAGCTATCTAACTAGTTTCTAGGTTTTGACATGCGAGTACACCCGTATCTTCCAATGCTAAGAGAAGTCGTGACTAACCTAAAAAATGTTGGTTTCCAGTTAGGAATGGAACGAGTACATTCTAACAGCAACTCCAATAATTTAACAAAATCTATAACATAGTAAGTAAAACTAAAATACATGATAGTGGTACAAACATGGAATATGGTATGAAACAAGTGAGTAAAAGCAGGAGATCATGGCAATAAAGACAATAAAAAACTGAAATAAAAGACTGAAGCAGGAACTATAGTATAGCAAGACTGCATCTAACTAGTGAGTTGAAATACAATTTCGACATGTAAACGGCTAGGGGTAAATCCTGCACCCCGCACGTGAAGTGTGCGACTGCTATTCTCCAAGAAAGACACGGTATATTTCTGGGTATATTTACATGTCTTCTAATATAGTTCTCCGCCCGAACAGTACTCATGGATCCAAACAGGTTACGAACACGAATATATATTGGTCACGAACAACATGTAAAGAATCCATAACTACTCCCTCGTGTGATCATCGTGTCGAGAATCAATAAAATCAATGTAAGACAAATACTATATACACGAATAATAGAAGTTTATCAAATATGAAAACTATCATAAATGTACTCTTATGAGGTCCTTAGCTGCTGAAACTGATAATTCCATTGGGTTCGGAATGGCCCAGTTGGCTAGTGTAGCATGCAAAACCAACGATACTCAACCACCCAGTGCCACAAAAGTCAACTCGCGTAATAGTCTCCGGATGGTGAAACAAACATAACCAACGATTTTGGTATAAATGAATTGTCTAAGAATGCATTTCCAAAAGTCCAATTCCGAACATAGGGACAAAATTATAATTTTGGGCCAAAACGATGTCCGCCGTTGGGCCCGTTTTACACCGAAAGGCGTATCAGAGCCTATGGTCTCTAAAGTAGTCAAACTATATGTATATGATTCCATTTTTTGATACCAATCCAAACATATGTCCAAAGTTGGATTCCGACGGGCTATAAACAAATTCGTCCATTGGATCGGGTTACGAGCCCGCCAAAATAGCGTTCCGGTCGACTTTCTCAAAATCGGACCAAACTTGGCATA
The DNA here is from genome assembly GCA_029216955.1 of Iris pallida. Taxonomy (NCBI): domain Eukaryota; kingdom Viridiplantae; phylum Streptophyta; class Magnoliopsida; order Asparagales; family Iridaceae; genus Iris; species Iris pallida. Next base: position 14,624,431 of record JANAVB010016599.1, on the reverse strand, counting down.
CACGGTCCTGTTGACGCAAGTTTTGTCTCGAGATGACAAACATGCATGAAGTTATGGGCCAGTTTGTAAAAGGATCGATACGGGATATCTCGATGGATACGCTTCGATTTTGTCGCACACACACAGCGAAATCGAGTTCCGTCGAATCCCATATGTCGACAATATCTATACGCATCTTTCGATGCTCATGGGTTGCACCACGTTGCCCGGTTTGTCGGTGCGCATGCCGTATCGGGAAAATTCTATGTTTTGAAAACAGTTTTAAGGTTTTTTTCCTGATTTTTTGAAATCAGATAACTTAGCACATGCTGTATAAAACCATGATCTATAAAGTGGATTATTCTCGTATATGTTGTCTATAAACTTGTTCAATTAGATTTCTAAATATGTCGATGGATTGGAAGGAATTCACCTTCCAAAATAGGTTCAGGGATTCAAAATTCTGTTCGCTTTGGAACAGGTTTTTGTGATTTTCGTGGAATTATTTTGGACAACCTATCGCGTTAAAATTAATTCTACTTAAAAGGAATTGAAGATGTACAGGTTCTCTACGCATCTGTTCAAGTGGCTCGATAAACGATGGAGAAACGACGGAGAAAACAGGGCCGTAATTGATGTGTTTGTTGGTATCGCTGTTGTTGTTACTTCTCCTGCTTCTTCTGATGCGGTAGCGCACATCCGCGCGCGGCTTGGTGCTACCATGGTCGTCCGGCCGGTGCGGCGGCGAGCGTGCGCAGGGGAGGAGTCATGTTTTAGTTTAAGAATAGAATTTTAGAGAGTTTCGCGAGGGTTTGCTTCCCCCTCTCTCTCGCTTCATGTATAAATACCTCTCAGTTTGGGGGGGGACTATTTTGTGGCTATGTGGGGGTGGTTGTGTTTGTTTTGCTTTCCCTTTTTTCGTTTAGTTGCATGTATATATATATTGGAAACCCCCTCCTCCTTTTTATTCAATCAAGGCGTAAAATGTCGAAGCCTTTACAAGTAAGCACCAAGAGGCTTAAAGAAAAGAAACAAAGGGAGAGGGGGCCTCTCCTGACAAAATCAGGAGGACAAAAAATCCCAGAATGCATGCTGCCCATGATTACAGAGACGGCAGATCTTAAAACTCTGGCGGATGACCTCTAGGGTTAGCTGGTCGGCAGATAATTGACGTCCTTCGTATCTCACTTTGTTGCGGTTATTCCAAATAACCTACGTTGTGGCTGCTACAGCGATCTGGTGGCAATACGGCACGTTGGCCCAGATTGCCAGGATATCGTTGAAGCATCCATCAACAATAGTCATACTGCATCGTTGGGAAATGGACGCCCAGACGTCGGTCGAGGAGTCTCCGTTGCAAAAGATGTGGTCAATCGTTTCTGATTGTTTCTCGACGCAGCAATGGCAAGCTGAAGCAAGTCTAAATCCGATGGTGGTAAGGGTGTCATCAGTGGGGAGTTTCTTGCGGACGGCACGCCAGACCAGGAAAGACCATTTCTTAGGTATACATGGGTGCCAGAAGTGGCTCAATATAGGGACAGAGGGACCGCTGCCGCGGACGACCCTTCTCGTGGATGCGAATGCGCCGTTGGTGCTTTCCGTCCATAAGAGCGTGTCTTCAAACGTGCCAATCTTCAAACCGAAGATCCGAAGGGCAATCGCGGTCTTTTTACCACTCTAGTCACAAACTTTCTACCAATTCTAGTTGTCACCGTTGTTCCACAGTTCTTTGATCTTGCCGGTAGCTGGGGCCACCGAAATTCTAGGAATAAAGTCGTCTCCCATCCATCTCTCTAGGAATGTAGCTGACTCTCCTTCGCCCAGCTGAAGGCAAATCTTAGGTTCAGTGAGGGTCCGACCATGCAGAATGCGACGCCAAGCTGCGGATGCTCTGCTGTTGCTGATAGCGGCAGCCGGGTGTATGTGTTTAAAGTATCTAGCCTTCATGAATTGAGCCCAGAGGTTGCGGCCTTCACGAAGCTTCCACCATAGTTTCATGGAGAAGGCGTCGATGATGTGATGCAATCGGAAGAATCCCAAACCACCCTCGTTGGTAGGCTTGGCCATGGAGTCCCAACTGGCCCAATGGTGTTTGTCTTTGGCGTCATTGTGGCCCCAGAAGAAATTGGCAAAGAGGCTCTCAATGGAGTTGAGAACCTTCTTCGGGGGGAGCAAGCGGCAAAGGTGTAAATGGGGATGGAGGAGAGCACATGCTTGATCAGTATAATTTTGCCTCCAGGCGATAGTGTAGCGTTGTACCAACCTTCAATTTTTTTCCAGATTTTGCCGATGAGACCCTCGAAAATGGTCGCGGCCGATCTACCGTAAATCAGCGGGCAGCCCAGGTAAAAGAAAGGAGGGTACGCGACAGAAAAGGAACACTACAAAAAAGTGAGCTTTTGGGATGACATTATTGGACACACTATTTTGAAGAGTCCTAAAAGATTAATATTTGAGATGATTACTTATTTTGTTATAAAAGATAATATTATTTATGACAGATTTATAAACAGATTATAATAAGGTATATTATTTAAGACCTATAATCAGTTTCGTCCTTAGTTTTGTCCCAAAAAGTTTTTTTTCATTGCAATGAGCGGCAAAATTCCCGCTATAATTCACCACCTAATACTTTTTCACTTTGTCAAAATTGTAGCCAAAACCAAATTAAACCCTCTTTTATTCATCTTCTTCAACCTCCTCTCTCTCCATCTTCAAAAATTCCAATCCCAACCCTAACCTTCCTGCTTGAATCGTACATTACCCCGTTCTCCTCCAGATCCTCCTTTCTCGTCCTTCTAGTCAATGCTCAAACCTTCGAGCTTCCTCTTCCACTTCTAGAAAACCACCATGTCGTCAAGATCTTGTCGACAAGCAATATATCGACCGACTAGGAGCTCCTATAGCCGAGCACGGCAACTCTGACGTCATTGGCCGAGCCATGAGCCCCTTTAGACCTCTTTGCCTACTGCCACCCCCTTCCGTCTCTACCGAGCTAAATGGTATATAGATTTGTGTCAAGGTTGGTATTCTATTTTTTAGATCTAGATGGTATGCAGGTTTATGTTAGGAGTTGAAATTGTTATTTTTTACTTTAGATCTATATATTTGTGTTGGCTAGCTTGTTCCGATAGCATCTCTTATCTCTATCAATGTTTATACACTCTACTACTTGCTAGGCACCTGTTCGTGAAATTTCCCCAATAAAAAAAATGCAATCTTGGATGAGGAACACATGAAATAATACAGATGCTGAAAGCAATTCTCAATGCAGTTAAAATAGGATAGGAATTTGGAGCTATTAAGCATAATTCAAGGAATTGTATATTAGCAAGAAATGAAATGTTGCCATAGGATGTGCTCAAAGTGCAGTTCCTTCGTTTACGACCATTTTACATTGGAAAATAGTTGTCCACTAGAAAATTCATTTTGAGGAACAATGTATTAGCTATTGATGTGATCCTTCTCCAGGAAGCCAAGGGTAATGAAAGAAAAGTAGCACACCAGTTTAGTGACTTGGTTGCATTTATTTTGGTATTGCTTGGTATACTGAAAGGGAATGAAGGATGTGAGTTAAAATACACAAACATTTTGGTTTATTAATGTAGGTTTTAGACTATAATTTCCCCCCACTACCTTGTTTTTGGTTAATTTTGTTCATAACTTTAAAATGTTATGTCATTAACATAGTTGTTTTCCTACGAACCATTGATTAATTCAGTCTATTTATATTTATTACTATTTTAGAGTCTAATACTCGATGAATGGAGTTCTTGATGCTGATATCTAAGTGGATCAGTTGATACATAGGCAAAGAGGCCCTTTAGCTAGTGCATGATTTAGTAATACAATATTAGTTATGTTCTGGAAAGGATTATAATAAAGTACTTATTTTATTTGGATAACTATTGTATTATGTCTGATGAGTATCATATTATGCTCAACTCTGACATGTTGGGCTAATAATAATTTAAGAAATGATTTATGGTATTGCTAAATTTTATACCCTTTGTGCTTTACTGACAAATCATTTAAGTCCTAGATTCATTTCTTTGCTTTACTAAGCCCTGCCTTAGCTTGTAATGAGATAGGGTGTCGAATTTATTGTTAACACCATTATAGGCAGTGGTAAAATGCCTACGAATTACGGTAACCTTAGCTAACGTGCTTAAGTCAGTTCTTTCAACCATGGATGTTGGCTAGTGGTAGAGGGAACCATAACTTGCCATCTCATCCACTCTTTATCATTGTCTTACCATTCCCACATCTCCATGTCCCTCTATATTCCTCTGATCTTTCCATTGGATGCATATAAATGTCAACTAGGGGCAATTATTCTGGCATCATGACTAGGTGATGCTGATCAGCATGTTGCTATCTGCAAGAAGCTGCAGCAAGTTGGTTAGAGAGATGGAGATAGCAAAAACATGGAACAGAAGAAAGTGTTGCAACTAGTCCTAGATGTTTCTCGAGTTGATAAATTGGTAGTTAGTGAGTTATTGCTGGATAGGAAGAAGGGAGTCTATTAAGACTCAATTTAGGGGAGTGATTAACTTTTTAATATTTAAATTTAACTTCTCAAATTTATAGGAGGAGGAATTTAAAAGTCACCTAAAGTTAATGTAATAAGGTTAATAAAATAATTGTGCAAGGGCATCTAAGAAAATAAGTACATGCACCGACTTATCCGGGTAAGGTACAAAGCTGGGAACTTAAAATCTGTTATCAGTTGTGATTATGTTAAGGATTGTAAATTTGTTGCAATCTTTGATGCAGACTTTCAGCCCGAACTAGATTTCTTGAAAAGAATCATTCCACATATTAAGGTATCTTCTGTACTTTTCACATCTTTTCCCCTGTAGAGGTAAAACCCCAAAAATGAAACGGTAAACACGCCGAAAGTTCTCAATATGCAATTTATTAATAGAACCAACTGCACAATACAAAATTATGGCCTGGAAATTTCTTTTAAATAATCTCAAAAGGACCTATATACTCTCCATCTTTGAAAATTGTACTGGTTGGATATATGCTACAAAAAAGCTCTACATGTGTCAACTAGTTACCTGGCACCTTTTTTAATGTTCATATTTTCTTATAGATACGTTCATTTTTAGTAAAAATGTTTCGTTGTCATATATGAAATATATGTTAGTCTAAGGAGAGTTGTTCCGTTGTAACATGAGCTTAAGTTGCATAAATAATGCAGTAAAGGACTATAACTTCAAACATTCTCTTAGGGTGTTTCCTCCAAGCATTTTCTTGTCTGTAATTAGATGGCCAGGAAGTTATATCATCTTATTGGAGGTTGTAATAGGCTGATAGTTGTTTGGAAAAGTCTTCAAGGATATGTTTATGTTTAGAAAGTTTATATGCAGCCAAGTCCATATCATGTGTTTTGACCTTGTTAATGATGATACATTGATAATGGAAGAAAATGCTTGTATAAAATTTGTTCCACTAGAAGTATTGACTAATAAAAGCTTCATGACCGAAGACTATTGGCTTATTATAAGTTCCATCATTAGAATTATTTATAAGATGCTACCTTTATTCTTGTAGTCAGCCACATTGTCTTTACATGGTTCACTTACAAATACTATGACCCTCCAATCACTTATGGATGGGATAATGATTATTTTTCATACTTAGCATCGAAAACCAAGATTTGTTTAACCCAAAAAAAGTCTCTTTCCTAGCTAGCAGCTAGTAGTAGAATGTACATTTTCATTTAGTTGTAATTTGCCTAAGCTTCATTTGTAATTTGCCTAAGCTTCATTTGTTGCTAGTAGGATAATGTAATTAACCCAAAAAAGAATATGTGTATCCTACATCTCATTAAAGAACATGGTTATGGTAAGAACTTTCGACAGTTTCCTGGTTTTTTTGTTATTAATAGGATGTTCGATTTTTAAAAGTGAATGTCTGCTTTCTCAAATAGAAAAAGAAAAAGAGAGTTGCTTACATGGGTGCTAACCATATTAGTATCTAATACAGGAAACTTGCTAGTACATATTATTAACAAGCTCAACTGGATTTGGCTATACTTTATTACCACTCTCACTTGTGACCTAGGATTTGTTGAGGCATATAATAATCTGGTTGAATTTTATTTTCTTATAGAAAAATGTTTAATCAGGTGGTGACATGAACATTTGGAAGAAGGAAAATTTTAAACAAAATGATGCACACCTTCATATTTGAACACAAGCATAACTTCCATAGCGGATAGGTACCTCCTGTATAACACATAAACAAATCGAAAAAAACTCAACACAATGAAAAATAGCACCTGTTTACTACTACTTCTGATCTAGGAAGCCCAAAATGTGTAATATGTCCTTGTAACAACTGAAACTAAAATGTCTTTATCAAGTTTCCCTAAATATTGTCATTGGATAAAAATAAGAACGACATAGATGTATTATCTAATGTATTATCTCTAATATTGACTCTGACACCATTGATGATTAAATTTAGTGTGATGTAGTTATCCATGTTCACTATTTATGACAATAACTGATATTCTTTAGTCTTTATGTTACTATCATAAGTTAGCAAAGCCAACATAATGTTTAGTAGATATTGTTCACTATGTTAAGCCCAGATAGATGTTATACCATGAAGAAAAATATTAGCCATACCCACGTAAACCTTACATCTATCATTATTCATACCATACCATTTCTACTGACATATTGGCCAGGAGAAAGAAGCTAGCACACATATCACTAGAAGTATATGAAAAGGGTTAGGTTTTCCATCCAAAGTTCATTTTTTATTAACACCTGTGTGGTCTTTATGTTGGAGGACACAGGTGCGATACGGTACGGTATGGATAATCGTCAAACACGGATTCAACACCAATTTTTGGTACGACATAACCTATTTTGGGAGTATTGGTGCTTCCTAGGTGTACTTTCTGGAAAGAATTTTTTTTACTCGAAAAACAAGTCTTTGTTCTTCTTTATTTTATGGACTTTAGTAGATTTTTTCAACCCCCGTACTCATATTATTTTACTGCTTATGCTTTTATTGTAGTCATTAAGTAAGTTGACTGTAAAAGAAACTATCTTGAACGAAGAAGAATATGACATATCATTGGAGAGTCCTAGTATACATGGAGTGTCTTTGTTGTTTCTCGTACGTGCCGATTGTTTTTGGACTCTCTGTGTTTCCTACCTAAATGTTCTCAGCTAGCTCAATTTGAGGAAGAGCGCTACAAGATATACATTCTTGCTTTTGTATTGATTGATAGTTTTGCTCATTTTTTATGAGACTTGTAATGTTTTCTCTCCTCAAGTTTCTTCTCTCAAGATTATTGTACAGCAAACTCTGAACAAATTAATAAAAATGTTTTATCACTGATTTTCTTTATTCCTTTGATTAATTTGGTGTCTCTCTTCTTCTTAATTCTCAGCTTAATTTGGGCCCTCAAAGTCGACCAAAAGGATTGATAACACATTGACTTTTCCAACATTCATGTCAAGTTTCAGTCTTTTTGTATTTCATAATGGTTTCTCCCAGATGGCAGTTCATCGATAAATCCTACCTTTTGATATCATGTAGGAAAATGGTGAGCAGACTTTGTTGGATGGTGAGGCTATCGTGTCCCATTTCGAAGCACTAATGTTTGAAGATAAAGAATTTACTCACAGGTTCATGGTATTCTCATATACTCTGCAAAAATTCTTGATGTATATATGGTCTTTTGTTAACTAGTTATTTTTTATTTTTATTTGCAGGTCCTTCAAAAGAGTTTGGGCTGATTTTACAAATGATGGAAGATTTGCTTAATAAAAAAGCATTTTGGGTTCATTTTTTAAATGATGGCAAATGATGCTTAATAATGTAAACAATTTTTAGATTTATTTTGTAAATGATGGTAGATGAACACTTAATAATGTAAAGCATTTTGAGTTCATTTTTGTAAATGATGGAAAGACGTCCAATGATGTAAAGCGCTTTGAGTTCATTTTGTAAACGATGGGATATGACATTTAATGAAATTAATCTTTGTTGATGTACTTTAGAGTTTACAATATTTTTTTGAACTTAAATAGTTATATATTATTTTTGTTATATATGTCTTTTAATTATATATTCTATATGCAGAACAAGGAAACAATAATTTTAAAATAATTGGGACAGTTGTTATAAGTTTTTGGGACAATTTTGTAACTGTCCTAAAAGTAAATTATATTCTTTTGTGACTATTTTCCTAAATTATTATGACGGTTCCAATCCGTCATTTAACAATAATTAGGACGGCAAAATCCATCCCATAAGCTTTTGCCACGCCACCCTAATAGCACCGTTTGAATCCATCCCAACTGTCATCCCAAATAATATTTAGGACGGTAAAAGTTCTTTTAAGAACGGTTTTTGGTTGTCCCAAAAGGCCACTTTTTTGTAATGGGAGGTGATATTGGCCAGAGTAGCGGTATGCTCTCTGTTAGCTTTGTGGTGGACATAAATGACACTTTTCCTGGGATTTACTCTTTGTCCAGAACAACGAGCGTATCGAAGGAGCATGGTTTGAATGGCTTCCACAGACCCCGGTTCTCCGGAGGAGAAGATAAGGATGTCGTCGGCGTAGGCAAGATGAGTAATGATCGGACATCCGCTCACGGTGTGAAAATGTTTGAAGTTTGGGGACCTAGGCAGTTTTTTAATATTTCTGCTGAGGGCTTCCGCTGCAATGATGAAAATGGTAGACGACAGAGGGTCTCCTTGCCTAACTCTCCGACTGGAATGGAAGAAGTCGTCTGTTTGCCCGTTAATCACCATGGAGAACCACGAGTTGTTGATCGATCGCTAGATAATACTGATCCACATTTCCGAGAAGCCGAACGCTCTGCAAACCCAGATCATGAACTACCAATCAAGCCTGTCGTAAGCCTTCTCCATATCTAATTTGATGGCGATGTCTCCACCTCTAGATGGTAATTTCATGCATGTAATCATTTCCTGAGCCAACATAATATTGTCTTGGATGTTTCTGCCCCGGACGAAGCCACTCTGCTCTTCAGATATAATTTTGGGAAGAATGTCGGCCATGCGCGTGGCAATAAACTTGGAGATGATTTTTTTGGTGAAGGTGCATAAACTAATTAGTCTGAAGTCACAGAAGGTCCCCGACTTGTCCTGCTTGGGGATAAGAACCAGATTAGCGCAAGAGATAGATCTAGGGTACATTTTTCTTGGAAGAATGCAATTGCCGCTTCATGAATATCCGTCTTGATGATATCCCAACAAGTGCGAACGAAAACACCGGTGAAACCGTCTGGTCTAGGGGCGCTGTGGGTGTCTAGCGCCCAAACAGCTTCTTTCACTTCCTGTTCTGAAGGGATGTTCTCCAGGCGGTTGTTGTCCGTGTCATTGATAAGACGCGGGATTTCAGAAAGCAAAATCGTTGTCTCGAGTGACATTTTCTTTAGAGAACAACTGCGAATAGAATTCAGCTGCTGCCAGTTGGTCCTTTAAAATGTTTTCGTTGTCGTCGGCAAACTTGTGAATGTTGAGCTTCTGTCTGCGACCCTTAACGCATGAATGGAAGTAACTGGTGTTTTTATCCCCGTTGCTATCCCATTTGAGCCTTGCTTTCTGCTTCCAGAAATTGGTTTCGACTTTTAGACGAAATTTCAGGATGGCTTTTGAAAGCTTTACGGCAGTTCTCGTGACTTGCGAATTAACTGCCAAAAATAGGACCTCGGCGCGAGTCACATCATCTTCTGCGATGCGCACTGCTTGGAAAATATCTCCAAAAGCCTGCTTACTCCAAGTGGTGAGAGCTTTTTTGGTTGCCTTGAGTTTGTTGGCTACACGGATGAGTGGGTCAAGGGATTCAGTCCTGGACCAAGCTTCTTCAACTATCCCCAAGAATTGAGGGTGCTGGCACCAAAATTCCAGGAAAGTGAATTTTTTCTTGATCTGGTTTAAGTTACGGTTGATTTCAATGAGGAGGGGGACGTGATCGGATTCGGTGGCATTAAGGTGAGCAAGGTTGGATGTGATGCTCAAGTCTTTTCATTGAGTGTTGATGAGGGTTCGGTCCAGCGGGAGTACTGCCTACGATAACCTTCCTGCATGTTGCACCATGTGAAAGCGCTGTCGGTGAACTGGAGATGGGACAGGTACGTGTTGAAGATGAAGTTATTAAAATCAAGCATGGCTACCGGGGGGAGGTCTTCCTCCCGTCTTCTCGTCTCTGCCAGTGACGGCATTGAAATCTCCAACACAGAGCTTGGGGGGGTAGGAGGTGCTAGATATAGTGTCAAGAAGGTCCTCCCATAATATATATATATTTTATATATATATATATATATATATATATATATATATATATATATATATATATATATATATATATATATAATATATAATATATATATATATATATATATATATATATATATATATATATATATTTATATATAATATATTTATATATAATATATTTTTTATATATAATATATATAGTTTTTATATATAATATATATATATAATATATTTATATATATATAATATATATATATAATATATATTTATATATATATATATATATATATATATATATATATATATATATATATATATATATATATATACCCTAATTACAATATACACATATATTAAATAAATATAAGGGAAAACTGTCGTGCTATTTCCCAAAATATTCACTACTTGGCAAAATAATATTTATTATATATATAATAATTCTTTACTTACAAAAAATAATATGTAATAGACTATTAAAGTAATACGAAATATATACACAAAATATATCTACATGGACCTTTTGGAAGCACTGCATGACTACATAGGCCTGGGTTGGATTCAGGTCAGGTCTGGACCGAATTAGTACAACCGTGTCTTCTAAAAGTCAATAATCTTAATAATAAATAATTAAATTATTTATAGGGGTCATGTCACAACTTGGTCTGTTTTTCCTAGTTAGAACACACATATGGCTCGACCTTCCCTATTATGGCTAAAATACTAGTCCAGGCACGCCACTGCACTATCCGTACTATAATTTCTAGTCATCTTGTACTCCAAAACTTAACCATGGCTATGGTCTTCTATAATAATAATTATTTAATTAAAATTTTATAAAATTCCAAAAATTACTATTTAATTCAAATAAATAATAAAAAATACTTTAAAATTTTGGAAAGAGGGGTTACAAATTAACCCACCTTATAAATAAATTTGTCCTCAAATTTAAGGACTACTAGGATGGACAGATTGGTTGATTCAGTGAAAAGATAGGCAATTTTTAGGATAAGAAAATATTGATCAAATATTTTAAAAAGAAATAAAATAAAATTTACGGTTAGGATTAGGGTTTGATTTTGATGGTATGGGTTAGAACAAAGTGTCGGGGGTGTCCAACATGGAAAAAAGAACTACAATTGTAATATAAAAAATAGTAGAAAAATGGTGGACACGGACACGATGCACGACATGTGTTTGCTTGGTGGATGATGGTTTGGTTGTGGCTAGATAGTCAAGGATTTTGGCTTGTGGAATAATAAGGGTGTGCCTCTCCATAAATAGGTGGCAAAATTCCTAGTTGGATAAGGATTTGAATACAAGGTAGATAAGTCCCCCCCTTTTAATTTAAATCCAATAGACACTTAAATCAAAACTAATAAATCATAATCCATTAATAGATTAAAATCAATATTAATGTAAATAATTATTTGTTAATATCTAGTGATTTTAAATCATGTGACTATGGCCCTATACCAAGTAAATGATCAACATAGTAATTTAAAATATTTTTTAATATTTATCGAGTTAATTCAAACATACAAATTCAAATTTCAAATAAATAAATAATTAATATTCTATGTCATCAAGATGTGTACGATATATATTTTATAAATCCAAAACCTTATTTAAAATTAAATTGATAACTCCTTTTTATTATTCAAAATATCTATACCTTTCAAATTTTAGAAATAACCTTTTTGGACAATATATATTTTATAATTCCAAATTCGAGAACATATATTTTTTATAAAAAATAGCAATTTCAAACTAGGTCTTTTTTTAATAATACAAAATAATAATAGCATAATCTTTAGAATATTTCAGGAGGAAGTACTTCTAGTCATGATATTTAAATAAAATAAATTATAATTATAAAATAAAAATTTTAAAAATTCGGAAGAAGGAGATTTAGGGTTAGGGATTAGGAATTGTATTTGGGAATTAGGGTTAGAGATTTGGATGATTGGGGTTTTGGGAACTAGGGATTTGTGGAGAACATAAAGGGCCTCCCCTTCATATAGGTGGTGTTTCCCTAGATTGATAAGGATTGAAAATCCAAAATAATTCTCTTCATAAATATAAGCAAATCGATCAATCTATGTTCGATCAAATCTATTTTTGATCACCATAGTTATTCAAGGATAGTTCAAAAATAATAATAATCAAAATTAATTACATAATATTAAAATACATACATGAATTCAAATCTAACCTTATAATAATAATAATATAAATTAGTATTTATATCATCCAAATATTTGAACAATATATTCTATAAATTCTAAACAAAATATTTGGTAAATCCTTTCCTTTCAAAGTATCTATATTATAACTTTAAGAAAATAAATTTTATTATCTAATTAGAAAAACATTTTAAAATACAACCAAAATAAGTAAATAAAATTTTTGAAAACTCGGGAGATAGGCTTACAAATCTACCAACCTTAGAAATATTTCATCCTAGAAATTTCAAATGGTACGAATGGGCGTAACTACGAAATGATACGATTAATGACTAGCATGATAGAATCAAAATTAAATTCAAACAGGTGATTGGCATGATTAAGAATATACTCAAGAAATGATCTGATCGATGATCAGAATGAGTTAGATCGTGAATATAATCAATCCTTAAGAAAACACACCACACGGCACGATTAAGGCATAGTAAAAAGGGTCTAGTTATAATGGTCAAGGATATAGTCGAAATAGGCTTAGTTAAACAAGAAAAGTCGTTTAGGTACTGGTTGAAATTATGCAAGCATGACTAACGATCCAAAAGTTAGACAATGTCTAACAGGATTAAAATCTCTTAGACACAAGTAGAATGTAATTACGATCAAGGTTAACCATGCCAGTCATCCAAGCATGATTAAAATTAAAAACTTGGCACGAGTATGAACAAGATCAAAATAGTCATGATCAGAGTGGAATAAACATTAGTAATTACTGATTTGAAGTATATGCACGATTTTGGTTATAGCCAAATAATTTAGTCACGATCAAAGTCAATTTAGGAACGATCAACATTTAAATTTCTTGGCACGATTAACTCGATTAACTAGTTAAGCAAATTATTTAGGCACGATTGCAGAATCAAAATCTAAAAAAGTATGCGAGTTGACATGATCAAAATATAATCAAAATGGTCTAGTCGTGATCAGAAGTCGTTAAGGATGATCCAAACAAAATTGTTTTAGCACGATTCGATTATATAGGCATGATCATAGAACCATAAGCTAGGTACGATTATGAATCTAGGGGGATATGGAATTAAAATCTTGTAATAGGTTTTAAATAGAGAGGAACCAAATGACGACACGACGAATAGAAGGTAAGAAAGAAGGATAAGAAGGGAAGAACTACAAGCTTGACAATAAGAATTAGAATATCAACCAGTTCGGTGTGAGAGTGCAAGATTTTGCGGATCATAAAAAATTAATAGTCAAATGCCAAGAAAAGATGTAGCCTCTATGGTATTCGAAAACCATATGCATATCTGAAGTCATTTCATTGAGAATCAATGCCTCGCCAGTGTACATCAGGCTGCAGTAAACTCTTGGTATCACGACTCAAATAATGGTATGGTATTGAATACTCTATAACTTAATCCATTATTGACATATTAACTCAAAGATCAAATAGAAAAACTAATGCATAGTTTTAATAATATTCGATAACCTATGCTTACCCAAAATTATTTCGACTTAGGGGTCATGCCTCGCCAGTACGCTACTGGCTGCAGTGAACATACAGTCTCGATAATTCAAATAAGTGTCGACAGTGTGCTACTGCCTTGCCATTATAGGTCATCGAGTATTCTTTCAAACATCTGCCTATAAAAAATTTCAAGGAAGTCTCAAAACTTCAAACAACTCGATCATGATAGGAAATGTCTAAGTATCTGTACTTGAAGTAAAAGTATACATTTTCAAATAAAATGATCAAAAAGCTTACAGAAGACGACTGGGATTTAATATAATCTCGTTCTAGTAGTCAAGACGATAGTTAAATCAAATACACATTGAATCCAACACATTGTAGATTAATCAAAATCAATCTGTAGTAGAATACTGGGTATTACTAATAATATTTAAGATATGTTTAACAAGATCTAAATCTAGTAATTTTGTAAATACTTGAAATAATACTCAATGTTAAATAATATTTAAAATATATTTTTGTAAATTTAAATCATAAAACAATGATAATATCAGACCAAATTATCCTAGAAGTACATTGTATGAAATAAACTACTATATATATATATATATATATATATATATATATATATATATATATATATATAGATATATATATATATATATATATATATGAAAAAAATGTATGTATATATATATATGAAAAAAATATATGTATATATATATATATATATATATATATATATATATATATATATATATATATATATATATATATATATATATATTATATATACATATATTTTTTTCATATATATATATATATATATATATATATAAAATATATATATATATATATATATGTAAATATATATATATATAATATATATATATATATATATATATATATATATATATATATATATATATTTGGAATAAGGCAATTTTATTGAAACAAAAACAAACAACACAGAACACAAACCACACAGGATAGAAGCCCAACACAGGACAAAAGCCCACACAAACAGCCAAAAACAAAATTCAAAATTTGAACCGTACGCAGCCCGGAGAAGGGGGCACGTGGCAGACCATACCGACGCGGGGCCCGAGGGGGCCAGGTCCTGGCGCCAGGCCCGAGGGGGGCGACCCGAGGGGCTGGTCAAGGCGCTGGGCCCGAGGAGGGTGCGTTCCACCGACAGGGGAGAACGGCACCGCCCCACGGCGGGTCTTCGGTGGGAGGGACGGAGGGGGACGACGAAGAGGAGCCGCCGGGAAAGGGGGCCTCCGGGAGGAGGAGGGGCCCCACGGCGAGAGATGGCGAGCCACGGCGGCTGGAGGGGTCCACTCGGGGAGGGGGCAACTCGGCGCGGGGGGGGCAACGTGTCCAGGCGAAGGATGGGCCGACGATGGGAGCGGGGCGAGAACCGACGGAAGCGGGGGATCGCACGAGGAGGCCACGGGGAGGACGACTCCGGTGAAGGGGAGGAGGAAGCCGGCGGAAGGAGGGGGATCGCTCGAGGGGGCCACGGGGAGGACTACTCCGGCGAGGGGGAAGGAAGCCCACGAAAGAGGAGGAGGGGGCTAATAGTAGTGCTCGGGGTGGGTAAGGCAGAGGCGCCGGCGCCACCGAGCGTGGAGGCTAGTGTAGAACCCTAGAGGGGGGGTGAATAGGGAAATAAAATAAACTAGTACAGCACAAGCAATAAATGATAAATAAAAGTAAAGAGTGAGAAGATCAAACACAAGGATGTATCCTGGTATCCTCGCTTGAGGCAATCCAGTCCCAAAACTCTCTCCGGCTTAAATCCACTATTTAGTCAAATAGTACACACGAGTTTGGATCCGAAGAACTCGCCAACTTCAACACGAGTTTGGATCCGAAGACTCGCCAACTTCAACACACGAGTTTTCTTACGAAGGCTCGCCAACTTCAAACAAATAAGAAGAGAAACTTGTTGATCTTCTAACACGTGAAGATCAAAATTTACAACTCTTAAATACTCTATCACTTTGGGAGAGGATGACAATAAAAAGCTTGGAAGAGTATTAATGGTGGAGCTCTTGGTTGTTGGAAAATTTATGACAAGAGTTGGTTGAGTCCTCAAGAGAGAGAGGGCTTTCTTTTATAGAGAAACCAAGAGTAGGTGGCATTTAATGCTCTGGATACAGACAGACCGGCATGCCATCGGTATGCAGCGGCATACCGTTGGTATACCGGTCAAATAGTAACGATCATATTAATGACCGTTTGAGAGCATTAAATGTTGCCATTAATGCTAGTCAGGGCAATTCAAAAACCAAATATTTGAAACTCGATATACCGCCGGTATGCCGGAGCATGCCGCCGGTATGCCGACAATTTGTCACAGCAAGTTTTGGGTTGCTAAAAACGGTATACCGTCGGTATGTCGGAGCATGTCATCGATATGCCGACAATTTGTCACAGCAACTTTTGGGTCGCTAAAAGCGGTATACCGTCGGTATGCCGGAGCATGCCGTCGGTATGCCGACAATTTGTCACAGCAACTTTCTGGACACAAAAATCGGTATACCGCCGATATGCCGGAGCATGCCGTCGGTATGCCGACAATTCGTCACAACAACTTTCTGAGCTCTAAAAACGGTATACCGCCGGTATGCCGAAGCATGCCGCCGGTATGCCGCTCTGTAGGTATTTGATTTTTGACTTGTTCTTTTTACTTGTCATCCGTCCTTAGGTGTTTACAAATATACCTAGACTTGTACAAACACAGAGACTCTAAGCAGGAAGATGCCGTCTTATGCATGGAACGCCGGTAACTGCTTCAGTCTTCAATGTAAAAGATGATTACGCTTGAACGGAAGAACTCCATGTAGTAGATCTTCTGAGAATATTTGAATCTGAAGAACAGAAGACTAAACTACGAAGATGCTGATAATAATCAAAATAAAACGTGCCAACAAACTCCCCCATTTTGATAATTGACAAAAGAGAGAGATAGCATCTTCAGGGAGTAGCTCCCCCGTAGGTAGACAGCTCCCCCTCAATACAATTTCTTCCCCTTTGTCACTTAGTCAAAGATGGGGATAATAATAGAAAACGTGCATAATGATAATGACAAGAGCATATAAAGAGAAGCATGTATTAATATTTTGAAGTGAAAAGTGAATACATGCCCGATACATACATAGCATAAGGTAAATAGAAAGACTCTCCTCAACGAGAGCCGGACACTAGAGATAACCACAAATAAAGTCCCTGAAGGACTGCAAATAACTGGTACCAACCACACATCGGTCCCCGAAGGACCACAAAAGACAACATAAAAACAAACACATAAAACTAAAACACGCATAAAACGAGACCATCATCCAAAAGGAAATCCATCCCTACTCGTCAGCCGGATCGTCCCCATCACCCTGAGCCTGCTAGAAGGCGCCAAAAGGATCAATGCCGTCAGGGTACATAAACCCATAGGCATTGGGATCAGAGAAGCGCGGGGCCTGGTACATAGGATCCTGAAGATTAAGATCCAGAAAAGCATTCCGGTCCTGAAGAGTGCGCTGAATAAAGTACCCTTTATCGTAGAAACGGGACTGGATCAGGGCGCCAAGGCCACGAGTGTGTGCCCGCATCTGCTCCTCCGCCTAGGCCATACGCATATCAAAGTGCTGCTGAGTCAGCGGCATTTAACGGCCCGAAGCGAAAGGAGTAGATGTGGGAGCAGCAGGAGTGGATGCCGGTTGCTCTTGGGAAGACGAGGCACGTGAATTAGAGATGCCACTAAGGAAACGGAAGACAGCAAGATAGGAGGGGACGCCATCCGAGGAGCAAAGAGATAGGTCAACTTGCCGGGCTTCCAGAAGGAGAGTGATAAGGGAGTCGTGGTAGAGGTTCTGCTTTCCCGCGGGCATGACACGCCGGAAGAGCAGAAGGAGAGTCTTCGGGAAGGAGAAGGGCTTCCGGGCATAGAGATAATACATGCAGACGAGGGCATCGCCGGTAATGGCGTCGTAGTTCCCGCCCTTAGGAAATAGTGTATGGCACACTATCCTATGGAGCTCGTAGTAAAACGACTCCAGCTGTGCAGAGAGGGCCGGGATGGCAGAAGGGTTGGGGCCCTTGCAGATGATACGACAGAACTTATCGAAGGGTGACGCCGCCGAGGAGTGAAGAGCAGCCAAGGATGGCAAGGCTTCCCCTTGTCGGGATGCCAAGGATGTGCCCGATGTCCCGAGATGTGAGACGGAAGTGACGGTCATTGACCATAGACTGAATGGCGGTGATCGTCGTCCCCGACCAAGTTGCAAAAGAATAGTCGGACAGCAGCGGGTAGACGGGTATTTGGCGCCGAGTAGAGAGGGGAGTCCGACGTCATCAAACAAGGAGACGTGACCGGGAAGAGTTCCAATTTATCGCTCGTCCCTTGAAGACATTGTGATGAACGAAGTGCTGGAACCATAGCTCGGCTGCCAAAGAGTTAGAAAAAATCTATTGTCATACCCGTGAGGTTGCGCCACCGGATGAAGGGGTTGAACAAGGAGGAGGAGGAGGAGCGGGGATGCTTAGGGTTTGCCTGAAGAGAGATTAGGTTTTGGAGTGGATGAAGGAGGAGTAGGAGAAGTGATGGAGGAAGAAGGATTTTTAAAGAGGAGGAGGAAGATGAAGAGATGGATTTTGAAAGGGGAGGAGGTGGGAACGGTTGTAGGGAGGTTTAAAGAAGGAGTTGAAAAGGTGGTGGGTTGGAATTTATGAGGGTGGAGTAAAAAGAGGAGTGAAAGGGGGGATGTTAGGGAAGATATAATGAGATGGGAGGTGAAGAGATGGGTAGTTATAATAGATTGGATGGATGAGCGGGAATAAAAGTAGGTTAAAAAAGAATAAAGGGAGTAGAAGAAGTGGCCCGGATCCTGATATGATGTCCTGTCCGCCTCCATCCGGCATACCGGCGGTATGCCGACGTATACCGACGGTACGCCGAGTTTCGAAACAGAACCTAATTCTGAATCGAAAAATGGCATGTCGTCGGTATACGCCGCTGTATACCGTCGGTGTGCCGGCCGAGAGGGATCATGGATCAAAAGATAAATGCCTAATTCACGCAAAGATAGGTGAAGCGATCTTCCGGGAGCGGTTAGTAAAAATATCGGCTAATTGATAGGTAGTATCAATAAATTCAAGACGAATGTCTCCCTTTTGTTGATGGTCACGAAGAAAATGGTGTCTAATTTCAATGGCTTCGTATGATGACGTGGGGTTTTTTGTGAGATTGATAGAGCTAGTGTTATCATATTTAATAGGGGTGCAGGAATGAAATGCCATAATCTAAAAGTGTTTATGACATCCAAAGAATTTGTGCACAACAACAACCAGCTGCAATATATTCTGCCTCAGTGGTAGAAAGAGCAACAGAATTTTGCTTCTTACTGAACCACGATACCAAAGACTTCCGAGGAATTGACATGTGCCACTGTGCTTTTCGGTCAATCTTGCACCCGGCAAATCTGCATCCGAAAAGCCGTGAAGTTCAAAGGTGAGGATTCGGATACCAAAGACCCATGTTAATGGTGCCTTTGAGATAACAAAAAGTGTGTTTAACGGCACACAAGTGTGATTCCTTTGGATTGGCTTGAT